>JAPZPC010000087.1:0-155135 GCA_037952705.1 Haplographium delicatum
CCCCCCCCCCCCCCCCCCCCCCCCCCCCCCCCCCCCCCCCCCCCCCCCCCCCCCCCCCCCCCCCCCCCGCCCCCCGCAGCTCTTAGAAGTTATTATCACTAGTATTAATACTTATTTTTTGGTTTTCTCTTCTTCATCTCTTCTGTTATTAAGGTTTTGCGTAAACACACACACTCACACAAACATATATACATACTCTTCCTTCTGGCAAAACACCCAAGGTTTCGTCCGGCGATTGCTATCATTTGACGCGAGCTCAGCGCCAAAATCGAGCGGTAGTCGCACGACTGCCTCGTGTCCACATTTAGCAGCTGACAAAAGAGACTTCTGATCTTCCTCATCCCTGGCCTCAAGCTCGGCGCCTTTATCGAGTAGGAGCCGCGCGGTAGTCATATGCCCCTGGGCTGCACTCCGTAACAAACGCGTCCATCCACCGTTATCCACTGCATTTACATCAGCTCCTTTCTCGAGGAGCAACTGGACTATCTCGACACGCCCCTCAGCTGATGCTAAGTGTAGTGACGTCCATCCATGGTTATCCGCTACGTTTACATCAGCCCCCTTCTCGAGGAGTAGCTTGACGACGTCGAAGTGGCCGTTGGAAGAGGCTGGGTGCAGGGGCGTACACCCGTCTGTATTCACAGCCGCTACATCAGCCCCCTTCTCAACGAACAGCTTGACGACGATATCAAACCCAGATTATGCTACCAGATAGAGTCCTGTTATTTGTCTAGGGAATCTTTGGCTATACTCTGGATCTGAGGAGTCCCGCTTCAGGGGTTGTGTCCGTTTGTGTTGGTTGTAGAGAATTTCACGCTCTCCGGCACGAAGGATAGCTCTTGGAGCAATTGCTTTCGCACACTTGCGATCAAGTCTTCTGGTTTTTGTTCATACTGCCGCCGGAAGTTGTAATATATATACGTTATACCAGTATTTATATCTTCCTGGAACTTCGTATAGAGATAGTCAACTACAATTGATGTAAGAACTGTTTTCCCAGATCCGGGAATGCCTAAACAGAACAACCTTTGTATATCGGTATTTAGTCATGCTTGAAACTTTGTTGAGTCAAGCAGCCATTGGCCAGTTCCTTCTTGTCGCTGACTTAAAATATCGCTCTACTGAGCAGTGTAGTCAACAGGAGTGAGCCAGTCAAGAATGAGTCGTCTGTTGAATGCGTTTAAGAAACCGATATTTGTACCAATATGAATCTAAAGCTTTTCGATGTCTTCTGGTTTCCAGTTAAATCTCATCCACATTCTTTTGATTCTCCCACTTTCAGAACTGAGTTCGGTATTTGTGGCGAGTATTTGTCGTAGCTCCTCGGGAACATTTTGGCGACCTTTGTCGATGACTTCCAGATCTTGCTTCTGTTAGTTATCGAGCTCTCGATCTGGAAAGGCAACGTTAGTATCTTGAAGGATGATCGAGAGCCTTCTAACTCTATTTGAACATATAGTTGGTAGAGATTAATTTTTTGTTTTGATGACGCACTCATCTATGATAGTCTTAAATTGACTTGGCGCATCCAAGAATTCTTTCCGGGACCTTCTAAATAAGCCTAATTGCCATGATGAAGTCCCCTATGCTAAATACAAAGCTCATTGTGGCCTAGCTCACTTGTTATCCTTTGCAAAGGGGAACGCAGATAACAGAGAGAGTCGGTCGTAGGGTCTTCCGCGGAATTCAGTAGCTTTGACTTGTTAAAAAGAAATCAAGCGCTCAATATCTTTCGAGGAATAGGATCATAGGAAGGACTGCTATGGATTTTGCTGTAAAGGGAGATGAAGTTGGAATGCCAGAGCCTCGCAGGCGCTGCCAATGAATAAAGGCCGTACTATTGGTCACAAACGCCACAGCCAAGCTGAACACCAGAAATAGGATTTACCCCTACCGTTGGCTATAACTGAAAAGGGGAAGACAGGAAAATAATACAGGGTATGAAAGTAAAGCTAGATTTGGTAGAAAGCGTGAAATGGAGGTGAGAAATTAGAGCAAATGTCAATTTTCCTATAAAAATCTTGACGGAATATCTTGCATCGCGGCACTACTCGCTTCCCACCGACGGAGCGAGGCGACGAGAGAGAGTAACGTACCCAACGGCTAGATTTAATCCTTTATCTCACGTGAAAAAACATTTAAGGTATACCGATGCAGGCAATTTTAGCAAAGCTCTAAGTGGATGTATAAATTCACGTGAAATCGTCCCCGAAGCATTTCAGGAAGCTAATGCAAACTCTCAGCTATAATGGTGTTGGAGGCTAGAAAATGCGGGGGGGAAATGAAAACTTATTGGGTTTGGATTGACACCGATTTCGACTTTTACTATAGAATTCTGCTTTCTAAGCCGAAAACACAATCGGCACGAGATAGAAAGTTGATATTGTCTTGTCGGCGTTTTGAATGCTCAGCCTCGGCAAAACTCCTAAGCCTCTCAACATCGCGCATGTGCCTCCTAACATCAGGCATGTGCTCTAGCGGCGATCCTTTCTATCCCTGGCTGAAGAAATGGCATTCACCTAGTTTTAGGGACGAACGATATGTGGGGTATACAATCTTTTCCTATCTAATCCCTGTAGAATCGGATTATCCTCTGTTTCCGGAATAGCGTGGAGACAAAACCCCACAGGTCAGAGTGCTGGGGTAGTTGTACATAGGTCAAAGTCTATAGAATGCTTGCTTCTACTGTCCTCTATTGTCGTCACTATCACGGCCCTTTCTACCAATTTAGAATCTGTAAAACCCCTCGCCGGCTGATCGCCGAATTATGGTGCTTTTAAGGGTGTGCCAGTGCACGCAGAAATGGGTTGAGAATGCGGGGAATCGTTGTCCCTCTACAGAGATATATATTACTTGTGAGATGGGAAATACATACCCCGCTTTAATATATCTTCAACTACTAAGAAACACAAGAAAATGAAGTTATTGACAATATCCAATCTCTTTTGGCTCCTGAACTTTGGTTCGCACTGCTGTGCGATAACTTTACTCCAAGTGCTTCAGAGCTATCCACAACTCAGCACCCTTCAAAGTTATCTGAATGCTTCTTCTAATGCTACTAGCCTTCTAGCAAATGCCAACAATTTTACCTTCCTTGCACCTAGTAATGACGCTATTGGGGCTTTTCTGAGCCATAATCCTAATATACTTACGCCAGATCTGCTTGAGGCAACTTTACAATATTCTCTTCTTCGAGGAGGCTATCCGACATTGTCTTTCTCTACTACCCCTCAGTTCGTTGCTAGTAATTTGGTCAATTCAAGTTATGCCAACGTCACTGCTGGGCAGGCAGTAGAGCTTGTCCTGAGCAGTAGTGGGACACCTGAGGTGGTAACTGGAAATAAGAGTATCAGCACCTCAACTTCAACGGTATGTTCTAAAAGCACTACTTAATTTTGTCACGCTAATGTCTATGACCAGGACATTGTTTGTACCGGTGGTATAATTCATATAATAGACGACGTTCCCTCCGTACCAGCTGCAGCAGTTTTAGAGGTTACTATGGCAAACCTAGAATACTTCATCTCTATTCTAAATATTGGTGGATATCTAAATGAAGTGAATGCGGGATATGTCAATGAGATCTTAGAGGTTCCTGATGTCACATATTTTATCCCAAACTCTGCAGCTGCTCTCGCAAATGCGACGGCACTTGCTCAAAATTCTTCAGCTGCAGATCTGGAAGCTATATTCGAGTACCATATCGTCAAAGGCTTCGTTGGCTACAGTACACAGCTCAAGAACGGAATGGTATTAACAACAGCGCAAGGGACAAATCTTACAGTTACGATTCAAGAGAATCAGATGTATATCAATTCGGCCCAGGTCATTACCTCTGACTACATTGTTGCGAACGGAGTGGTTCACGTGATCGACAAGTGAGTCGCCGCTATCAGAACCTGACTTCGTTTAATCAAAGGCTAACCAAGTTGTAGCCTTCTTAATCGTTTCGACTCTTCCCCTCCTCCTTTACCTTCAAACCCCGCGACTTCGACAGTTCCAAGTTCTCCTCCAGCTGCCATTACCAGCGCAACAGGATCCGTGACGGCGGCTCCTACTCCTTCCCCTAGTTCCAAATCTCATTCTTCTGGTACAGCAATTGGTGCTGGGGTTGGAGTAACAATCGCAGTACTTTTTTCTCTTGCAGCTCTCGTGTGGTATCTTCGTCGATATAGAAAGCAAAAGAGCGAAGAAAAGAGCGCGCAAGAGGGATGGGAAGACCAAAGCGTGGTAGGGTTTCCTTATAATCCAGAGAAAGCCTATATTCCAGAAAGCCCTGTACAAAAGCAAAGAAATTTTGGCTCGGGGTCACTTTCTATGGGTATTCACAACATCCAAACCACGCATGTGGAAGATGTGGGTTCCACGGTATCTGTTCCAGAAATCCCCCAACGCTCCCCAAGTCGTGTTACACATGGGCAGGAGTGGCTTTAAGCAACACTCTATAGAATCAAGTCGCTGTCGGGTTAGGAATATAAGAAATATATAAAGTTCCAATCATTTTTTGCCATATAAAGGCATTTATGACGTAATTATCGTGACTGCCTCTGATATTGTAGGTTTATCTCACAAATTTTGACACGAAAAGCTTTCGTGCCGTTGTTTGCCTGAAAGCTAATTCTGAAATCTTTAATTCTGAAATCTTTTATATCTCGTGAGATGGAACAATTGCTTCACAATTGGTGAGTCAAATTAGAGTAGTAAAAGTCGTTCTGAACTACGCTATTTTGCTAGTGCCGCGGCATGATAAAATCACTGCTGCGAGATAAATTTACTACGCTAAAATTCTCATACGGAAGAGAGAAATACGTCTAAAAATAATTCCAAGGTACTAGCAGATTCTCAAGTGGCGTTTCACAGCCGTTTTTAAATAAATACTAAACAATTTCTCATTCCTACTCTTTTATGAGCCCTCTCTTCCTTGTCGGTACCAACTCTTAGAACATCATCATGAAACTCCAAGCCTAACCCAAGGTCATGATCTTAATCTTCCATATCTAGCTCAGCAGCTTCAAGCGCTAGCTGCTGTTTCTTCAACTCGATTTGTCTCCTCTTCTTAGCTAGTGCCTTTGCCTTCTTCTGCTCTTCCGTCAACACTTGATTTTGCGCTTGAGCTTGAGGCTGCATCTGGCTTTGCTGTGTTGCTTGACCGCCAGATCCGACCTGTTAATGACAACATATGTTAGACCTCGTATTTTGTACTTGCATATAAGGGAAAGGAAGAGAGTAAGTAAAGAAACAAGTGAGAACTTACAATGGGAAGCGGGTCCGTAACATTTCCAACAGTCTTCAACAGAGGAGATGTAACACCACCAACGATGGGAAGATCTTTAGTTGTTTGATCAACGGTATTCAGAAGTCTATCCAATAAAAATGGTCAGTCTTAGTTCTTTTGGAGACAATGAGCAGACAAGAGCATGTCAAGGGACAGCAATACCCTCCAAGAAGACCTCCTCCTCCATCTCCCTTGTTTCCGCCTCCGCCTAAGAGTCCAGCCATGTTCTGTTATAGGTTGGGGGTGGTTGATATTGTAATGGTATGAATTAAGCTTTGCACGATGTAACTCAAAAATGGCTGCAAGATGATGAAGAGAATCTGGTAAGGCGGCTCTTCCGGCATTTTTATACAATTATATACCCCCTCCGCCCTCCAAGGCCTCCTTTCACTGTTTCAAGCATTTGCTCATCATTGCAGAAGCAGGTTTCCTCTCGCTCAAAAACCCTCCTCAGTGGTTCATTCAACTGAGGATATCCTGGTAGTCTTACGATTCAACATGACGTAGTGCGAAGCTTGCGCAACGGGATCTACTCAGGTAGCGCGTCAGGGGTCCAAAGCCGTTACCCAGAGCCCAGTCTTGGAACCGCACAGTCAGCGTGATCACAATAATTGTCCCCACCGAATCTAAAATGTTGGCAGCCCTGAAAATCACACTGCTAGACTAATACGATCTTCCTGATATGAGTACCATGGGTATATGATTTGTCCGTGCAAAGTTAATTCGCTAGACCAGTTGGCGATGGCGAACGTATGGTTTTGATCTAAGTTACATACTAAATGAGCTCGCAGAGAGGTCACCAATTTTCAGGGCACGAATGGTTATTTCTTTTTCACAATGGTGGATGTGGTCCTACAATTTCTTTGCGCTAAGATCTAAATTTTGCTATAGGGATACTGGGAAATACCCTGTTCAAAAGCCAACGGAATAACCAAGATTTTCAAGCTGCGAGCACTTGGTAGAGACATGGCAGTGGATTACTAGACATAAATAGCGAGGACAAGACTGTGCAACGCTCGTCGGTTCAGGCAAGGCGAAACTACTTTTCTTGTTTCGCTGGTATGAAGTGCCTGGAGTGTTGCTCTTTGGCTAAATGCAAACAAAGCGAGAAGTACCTACCTAGGGAATCTTGCATTTGTTACTAGCAAGCATGGGTTAATATTTATACATTTACTTAGTGAGGACCGAGTGTGTGTTAAAGCAAAGCCGAGAGCGAAAAGGGCCAGGCGATATGAAACCGCTTGCTTCAGCTGAATTATAGATTCAAACTCCACTGCAAAGATAGTCACGTTGAGCTATTTCCGGGGTGTGGGGTGATTTTGGCGGAGCGGCAAACGTGATTGGACGTCATGACTCTTTATGCGGGGTAGCGGGGTAATCCCTCCTTCTAACAACCTCGCAGCCATCAGCTTTCCTATCAGCATTTTCTTTTCCCTTTTGAACATCGCTCTTCTGTTCATCGTACGCAAATATAAATATCGAAACCCTTATAAAAGAGCAAGAAGAACCGTCGGCACGCAAGCAGTCAAGTAAACATGCCACCAAAAGTCACCTACGTTACATACAACCAAGGCATCGAGGCGAAAAAGCTCCACCTCGGAAACCTCGTCCACGATTTCCATAATCCGAAAGACCACGAACCCTACGTCGAGACCGCATACGCAGAGTGAGACTTCTTCAATTAGATAAAGAGGGGTTCGAAGAATTCCAAAAAGATCGCTAATTTTTATACCAGTATAGCAGAACCACCCCCCGCCTGGGCTCTCTTAAAACCCCTCTCCAATTTCGCCTTCACATTGGGAAAAGATTCGGCCAAGGACAACGACGAGGAGGAGGACGATGACGAAGATGAAAACGGCCAGAGATACCGAGTTGTAGCAGCAGCAAAGGCCTCCAAGCTAGAAATCGAAGAGTGAGTTGCCATCCTTTCCCCCTCCCTCCCTCCCGCCCCCCCTACAAAATGTAATTCTAACACCACGTTCTTTTATCCAAAAAACAGTCCCGAGAAATTCTTCAAAGAAGTCACGCTTAAATCGGCGGAAGCCAAGAAATGGCTGACCTCGCACATCTCGGCGGCGGAGAGCCTGGCGGCGACGAACGCACACCCGCGGCCGCAGATCTGGATGCTGACGGGGCTGGTGCTCATGACGCACGCGACGTGGACGCGTCTGTCGAGCAAGCAGTCGTTCACGGTGGGGCTGCCGGCACCGTTCGACCCGACGGGGGTGTCGGCGATCCGGCGGTCGTCGGTGAGCGAACACGTGCGGCCCGTGGTCGGGCTCGAGGCCAACGACGGCGAGAAGCAGAAACACATCTCCGGCGCCGTCATTCATGAGACCGGCAAGTTTCCCGGCACCCGCGGCTGGGCCGCCCAGTGGGAGCGCATCGATGTCAAAATCCTCTCCGATAAGAAGTGGCAGGGCCCCGTGGATAATCAGCTCATGCTGAAGCATGGGAAGGGCGGCGCCTCGAATATCGCCGTCGTCGAGCTGCAGGAGGAGGTATATGCCCAGAATCGAGACGAGGATGGGGATGATGACGACGATGATGATGAGGACTACTGGGAAGCCTTCCTCGACGCCGCCGAGGAGTTCATGTAGGCTTGTTGATATCACTAGATACTCGTGGGTATAACGCATTTGGAATTGGAAAAGTGGGAATTGATCTGCGTATTATCATCTGCTACGCCAAAGGCTGAAGTTAGTAACAGAGTCAATGGCTCGGTTGTTTGGCTATAACTTACTTAGGAAAATTTCCTTTTGTTAAAAAACAATGCTACTTAAATTGTAAACCCATTACTATGGAACTCTGCAAAACTTATATAATTATGGATTCGACAGTAATCCCGGTTCTGTGCCAACTTCAAAAATGGTTATAAAGACAGAAGATCCAAGTCCTCAAATTCAAATCCTATCTTTTTCCCATTCTGACTTACTGGTAAGTAGGGCCATGGTATAAAAATGGTGATATGATTAATATTAAAATCCCATTAATCCACAAGTTCTACAATGATGATTGATTTCTTCTTGTTTTCATATATATATACATACACATACACACTTTCCAACCCTTGCAGAAATCCACCCAAAAAGGATCTAGATCAAACACCATCCCAATTTCCCATACCCGGTTTCCTATCCCAAAACAGAACATATTTTATCTCACAAACTAAAAACAATAGAGTTAGCTAATATTCCGGACAAACCCCCTCATTTATGAGAGGTGAAAAAAGGAGAGGGGAGTGGAAAAAGCTTACTATCCGATGAATCTTATACCACATAGCGCCTACAAACTTAAACGCACTCAGACCTGCCACACTCCACAACACGACCAGCAAATAATACTTCACGGTTGTGCTCTCATCCTCATTCTGGCTCACGGTGTTGTTAACCTTTAGGCGATTCAGACCGCCGGACTGCAAGACGATGGCGACAAGGGCGGCGTTACAAAACATCCATGCCAGAACGACGTAACTGCGGAAGGACTTGTTGTAGTTGAGTTCCTTATCGCCCTTGCTCATTTCCGACTTGGGCTCTTCGTATGGTACGGCGAATTTCGCAAGGGAGTCGTTATAGAGCGCGTCCAAGGAGACTGAGTCGAAGGTCATCTCTGAATCTGCCGCTGGTTTACCGTCGGCGTTCACGCTAGCGTTTTTGAGTGCCGGTGGCTTGTCGTCACCTTTGGTACCCCAGGTTACGTCGTGTGTGTTGCAGAAGGCGTAGACGTTGATGACATTAGTGTAGGTGGGAGAGAGGAGGAGATATTGGAGAGACTGGATGGAATGTTAGCAAATGGTTGAAGGGGAAAGGAGGGGGTGTAATACAGATGTGACAATGTGCCATGGGTCCATGAACACGATCGAGATGAATACCCATAGAATGTAAGTTGAGAGCAGAGACACTATGAGCGTGAAGAAAATAGTGTTGGTGAAGAGCTTTGAGAATGTAAATTTCCCATCATGGGCTTCGGCCTGCACGGATTTAAACGTTATGAATACGGAGGCGAAGAGGAGGTAGCTATTTCCCGTTAGAAAAAATCCTAGAAGCCAGGGGGAGAACACAAACATCATGATTAAGCCCCATGAGTACACCATTGCCATATAGAATCTCCTCGATCCGTCAGGCGTATTTCCAAGCGAAAGCACGAAACAAGTAACCAGGGAGCCCAAATAAATCCATTCTATAATCACGGAGAAAATACCACCCGTCTTCCCCAGTAGTTCGGGCCCACCCAGAGCAGTCGTGAGGATCTGGAAAACGAGGAAGAAATTCCCAACCGCGAACCACGCAAAAATCATGCTGACAAGTTGATACAAAAACTCAACCAGAAACATGATTTTCCGGAGCATGCTATGTGAACTACGGAAGATCTGGTAGAAATGGACTAATGCGTATACGGCGGCGAAGAAGGAACCGTTCAGCCAGCGACGACGCTGCTTGATCAATTCGGGCATTTCTTCTGGAACATCAGTTTCTCCTGTAGCGGAACAGACATAGGTCAGAACCCAGGCTGAGTTGCGCTTCGCGACAAGCTCAAAGCACAAAATTCGATCTTCTGCGAGATACATATTTTTCGTGAAGATATCTGCATCGAGATGATGTTTCTCGCCGTCGAAATATTTCTCTAATGGACCCTTGCCCCTCTTGTCATTCTGCAGAGCTATGAATCTGTATGCGGAGAAGGCTCCTGGAAGCACCGAGATGAATCCAAAAGCCGATTCCATAGGTTTATCGAGAATATTGCTCATTTTGTACTCAAAATTCTGCGCCGCTACGATGGGGTTGAGGAGCTTCTCAAAGCCTTTGCCTTTTCCCAGCATGGCTTTGATTTCTCCACAGGCACCACCACAGTTCTTGTCCAGGTCGAAGGCGCGCCAGAGTTGATAGATAGATTTGGGACCGGGTCTCGTACCAGCGTCAAGAAGAACGCAGATATTTGGCTGGAGGGCCTCACCGAAGGCTTGAAGTGCCCATCTGTGAGAGTTGATCTTCTTCTGGTTCTTTTCCTTGAGGCAGAATATAAGCTGCACAGGGGTTCCATCTCCAGGGTGCGTCTCTACAATGCCGCCTTTAACCTCGAGGCCTACCTTGGTGCTGTATTCATAAATGTGAGCAGTGACTGGCTTGTCGTTGACAGTTTGCACCGCAACACCATGCTGGTATACTCCCAGTGCGGTCACTACCGCCCTAGTTCGGGCATTCAGTTTCGAACGGCCGTCCACCACGACAATAACGACGATTTTCTTCCACCCATCTGCACCCCATAGCCCGTTATGCTGGTTTTTCAGGGAGCACATATACTCAATGTTTTTCAATACACCGGTCATGGTTCTGCCGAAAAGCACATCGTCCTCATTGTACATTGTTATCACTATCATCAACTCAGTATGTCGGGGATGAGCAAAGAGTTGTGATCGAAGAGTATATCGTTCGGCAGTAAAGTCTGCCGGGTCGCAAGTCGCCGCGGTGTACCGCATGTGTGTGAATTCATCGCGTCCCGGAGGTTGAGCATGCGGGATGTTTCTCAGCAGCTTCGGCGGGACAGGGCAGTCGTACACCAGATGGCCAAATCTTCCACCTTCGAGAGTACTTTCGGCGGTATGGGCGTCTCCAGGAGTCGCCAGAGGCGTCGGCGCGGGAGAAGTGGCATTGGGGATAGATTGGCGAAACTGCGATAGACGTGGATTATCTTGGTCTGGTTCATAGAACTGTTCCTGCGTGGGGTTTCTATTCAGGAGTGGAATATCTTGCGGGCTCGGTTGATATGGCTCATGATAGTACGATTGCTGGTGGTCTTCGGGATCGAATGCATAGTCATGTTGGCCATCATCGTACCCCGAATATCTGTTGCTGTCGGCAGGGTTCCGATAGTCGTGCAGACCTACATTGCTTGACGAGTGGTATGATTGAGGGCGATCTCCCGGATCCGGAATCTGATGTGCGATCCGTCAACTATGCTCCAAATCACTTCGCAGCTGTGGTGAGGGAATCCATACCGGGATATGTGTTGGCCTCGTTGGCTCATACCTTCCATCCATCTTGAGTCGCTACCACTACTTGTGACTTGGGACCGAGTAAGCCGTGCAAAGCTCGATGGCAATAATAGAATTTAAGAGCAACCTCGGAAATTGGCATGCGACAAAGCGTTCTACTACACGGCAATAGTAGAATAAATCACAAATCGCATGATAGAGTAAACCGAACGAGAATTAAAAAAAAATATATATATATAAAAAAAGACCGTGAAACTCCCAGTCACTTGAGAGAAAAGAGAAGAGAGGGGTCACCCAGCGACGAAATAGCTAGCAGTCACGGAGCATGTTGGTCGCCGTCGCACGGAGGGCAATCTCCAGACGGACCTAGCCTAACCTTACGACCTTACGTTGCTGCATAGGTTCGATGGGTCCGGTATGGGATTTGGGCGCAAGGGGCGTCCACTATCGATATACTATTTGGTTGGGGGGATCCCACTGGGCGCTTTTGATGTTGCGGCTGAAGAGGCGCTGCCGGGTGTGCCCAGTGTGAAGAGCGCGATTGAGACAATGGCACCCAAGCTCCCCACCCTCGCAGCCTCAGCTGTAAAAACGAATGCGGAACTGTCCATGGGCCCAGTCTGCCTAACGAGCAACGACACCGCCCGCCCTTCTCGAACGGTCCAAACAATACGAGAGGGGAAAGGGAGGGACCGTTAGGGAAGGGAAAGGACTTGTACGGTACTCCGTAATGAGATGGACATGGTCGGTGAGGTCGGCTGTGTGACCTTGGTTGCTGCGTTGGAGCCTCACGACCCGGCGAGGCGAAGTTTCGGCACGTCGCAGGGGGGGAGATGAAGAAGAAAGGGGGATAGAGAGCGCAGCTTACTCCGAAGGCATACATACACACAATACAAGTATGGATGGACAGGACATACATATCGAACCAGACGGTATAGCCCCATCGCCCATCGCCCACCACCCAATCCAATGAGGCCCGGCTCTTGCTAAATCCGACAAGTCGCACTCCTTTCCTTTCCTACTACCGTATCGTACAGTCTCATATGACTGTCCTGTCCTGTCCTGTCCTGTCCTGTCCTGTCCTGTCCTGTCCTGTATTCTACAGCATGCGGGTGGACTTCAGAGGGTGACCCCTAAGAATAGAGGCTCCTGGGTCCCCTGTAGACGGAAATTTACTTACCGTCGCTACGGTGCGGGTACTGTAATAAAACAAGTTACAGAGTATGTTGTACACGGCCAGGCTATCCCCCCACTGTCCACGGTTCGCGGTCCACGATCCAAGGCTCACAGCCTACTGGCTGGTATCTGTATGGAGCAAGCAAGGCGCGGGTGGAGAGCCAACAGAGAGCACTTACGAGTTACGCAAAAAGATCCCCTTCCACGGCCTCGACGGCGTACATCTCACCTCGCACAGCCAAGACCTCCCACGACGTCCGATTTTCCTTTCTTTTCCCTCGCTGCCTCCTTCAAGAATGGTATTCTCTGGGAAATCTCTTGTCATTCCCAGGGCGCGACTCAGATTGGGCCCTTTTCTTCAGCTGCGAAGGGAGTGCGGTCTAGGCTGGCCTGGTCGAGAAACTCGGATGCGTTGTGCTGCATCAGACACGCACAATAAATAATACGGCCTTGGCCCTGCGTCGAGCCTCGCTAGGAAAGACAAGAAGAGAAAAGATACCCTCTTTAGTCAAGGCCATCAGGCATGGAAAAACCCAAATGGAACAGATACGCACAAAAACCCCTCGGGCTAAGAAAAGGTAAAGAGAACCATTCGCGATCTTTCTCGGCGTGAATGGGATTTGAGATGCATAAAAGTTAAAATACTGTAAAAGGTCCCCAGTGTAAAAGGTCCCCAGTATCAAGAGAGCACAGTGCGGTGCTTCATACTCGCTAAAGAAAAAAGGGGATACGCCTGACTCGCGCCCTGACTGCCGTGCTTCCCAACTGACTAGTTCGAGTTTCTCTCAATATCAAAATCCTAGCAGCAACCACTCCGAAAAAGGATGGAAAAACCGAGAGAGAAATTCCTTCTACTGTTTATTTATCCACATTCAATCCCATAATAAGCTCTCAGACATGTCATGATCTATCGGTCCATCTATCATAATATACCATGAAAAGAAGCTTTGCCGGCCAAATCGATCTTGCTAGGCTTCCAGCTGGAGGTGTCATACCTACCTATTGTCAAGGCCTTTTGATTCCCGGATACTGTTGAACTTCGGCCTCATGAGTAAGTTTTGAATGAGTTCAAATGCAAGAAGGATGGTATTTGAACAGATCTGTTTCCAAAAGATCATAATATTTGAAGCTTTGAACTGTGCATACGGCTGGCTGTCGCATGCGACCTTATTACTTTGCATAACTATCAACATGCTTAAATTAAAATTCGGATGGCATACGATGGCGAACAACTGTCAAACTTGGAAAATGAAATTCGGAAATGGGGAATGGGCTTCACCTCGGATGTCGGTCCAGTATAAGACGGATATCCGTGAGATGAGGGGAGCTTGGTGGGAGAAATATACCAAACCACGGCGTAAGATTTTTGGTCAAGAATATTCATAGAGAAACTTCTCAGATAAACTCTCAGATCAACTCTCCCGATTCTTGTCTCGGATACGCCCACTTCTAATATATCGGGTTCACAGTTTCCCAGGCACCATATCTCAAGAGCGCAGGCAATCACATGAATCGGTTCGGTCAATGGGTCTTCAGATGGCTTTCTCATATGATACAGTGCCAGTTTTGATCCGCCCCAATGCATTCTCCCAAGGCTATGTCTATAACCCCGCTCATCCGCACCTTCAAACCATTACTCCCGTCTGCATCTAGTGTTTATCTGCTGGCTTCGACGGCTTGGCGTTTGGGTTTCTTGGGTCGTTCTTGAACTCATCGGCTATAACAGTTATTAGAAAGTGCTCGTAGGAACCAGATCTCGAGAGGTTCATCTCAGGTAAGGAGAAGCATACTGGACATCATCAGGTTCGCGAAAGAGTTGACACCATACAAGATGACAAGGCCTATATTTCAGTCAGTACTGCTGTTGCGCACACAAACACCCTCCCCAACTTGTCTGCCCTATATCCCCGTTCGAAGGATGGGGATGGATCGTACCGGCAACAAAGAATGGGGCCATTGGCTTAGCTGTTGAATTCTTCATCAGTACGTGCTCTTCACCTCGGAAGCTCCGCCACGATCAATTGACATACCGACTGGCGCAGGAAACTTCTTCCCTAAGAGAGACATCTTGGTGTGTGCGTGCGAAGACGGCTTATGGAGGTTGTGATGGATTAAGGGTGTTTGTGATGGGAATGGGGTCGTGACGTTGAAGTCGAGCTGTTTTCGTGAGCGTCTGGCTCTACGTCCAAACTGGCATTAGCGTAAGTGGTCAGGTGATCTTTGAATCCTCCTTGCCTCAGGTCTCTCGACATCGAGATTTGCCACCCGGCTTATTCGGGGCTAGCTTACTCATCCCCTGGCCGCGATCACGTGCATAGCTCCATCACCTACCGCCAATCACAGCTCGCCAATGCTGCAACATCAATTCAGAAAGTGCGGGGTGAGCATTACACAAAGGAACCTGCCAATCGACGTTCCTTGTTGATATCGAGTGCCTGGCTGCTCTCGGCTCCTGTCCTGCTCTCCTCTATCAGTTCCGTTCCCCTCGTTTCTGTGTTCTCTCTCTCTCCTCATTGCATTTCATTTTCATTTTCTCTCATCTCCAACGTCATCTCGCTCGACTCGACCCTAGCGAAAGCAAGCTCAGGCCCGAAGCAAGCTCGAGCTGAAGCTTCTGGCTCCTCTCCTCTCTCAACCACCTCCCATCTTATCTGAACCACCAAAACCAACGTGATCATGTTTGCCAAGAGACTCATGAAGAGCTCCGGCTCTCTGCGCGCAGCAAAGCCCCTTCTGCGCCCATTTGCAACCTCTTCTCCGCTATGCAAGACTCCCGCGCTGGCAGACATCACCCCCGAAGGCGTGACGGCATTCGACGCGAAGCAAAAGGCGTTCAGAGAGAAGATTGCGGAGCAGCAGCAAAGCAAGAGAAAGGAGACAAGTCAGTCAAGAGCTACATCTACTCACCCACCCACTCATTTCTTATCTTCCATTGGACAACATACTCCCACTGCTCCACATGCGAGCACTGCGAGATCTCAATTTTCTAACTTTCTTGATGTTTAAATTATAGGATCGCTAAATGCATCTTCATCTGCAGAAATCGAGCCAGAAGAGGATACCGCAAAGAAAGGGAAGCTGAGCAGCCTCATCTATGGCACCAAGGAAGGTAGAGAGATGGATAGAGAGATGGAGCACTCGTTCTCGCAGGTGTTAGCCCGCGGAAAATATGTCCATTCGATCGTCTTCCACGAGGTGAAATCGGACAAGGTAGACGAGTATGTCGAGCTCGTAGGAAGCTGGTATCCTCGCATGGCAGGCATGCCAGAGAACAAAGTCCACTTGGTGGGAAGCTGGAGAACCGAAGTTGGTGATTGCGACACCTTCGGTATGTCATCAATCCCTCTCGTCATATCTTGAACAAATCTAACCTGAGCAGTTCATATCTGGGAATACCAACGATATCACGGTTACCACGACTCTCTTCACTCGATTGCCACTCACCCTGATTTTGCCGCTTTCGACAAGAAGCTGAAAACTCTCATCAAATCCAAACGCACATCTCTCATGCAAGAATTCTCCTTCTGGCCCACCACAGCTCCGCGCCAACTCGGTGGTGTCTTCGAGCTCCGCTCCTACACACTTCACCCGGGCAACTTGCTAGAATGGGAGACACACTGGCGCAGAGGCTTAAAGGCTCGAAGAGAGGTCATGGAGGGCGTAGGTGCATGGTTTGTGCAAATTGGCGAGCTGAACACGGTACATCATCTTTGGCAGTTTGCTGATCTAGAGGAGAGGAAGGTGAGGAGAGAGCAGAGCTGGAGTGTGGAAGGATGGGGCGATACCGTGCACAAGACCGTGCCGTTAATTCAAGCCATGCAGAGTAGGATTCTGATCCCAATGCCATGGAGCCCCGTTGCGTAGGCTCTTGCATACTCCAGCCATTATTCGAGCTTTAGAGAGCGGAGTTGGATATGCTGCCGATCCATCGACAGGCATTCCGAGCGAGGAGGACTATTCCAGGACTCAAAAAGATGAACGGGACAGAGATGTGCGTGTAATCTAATAGCAAGGTCCTCAGAAGAGGTTCTTGCACATGCAAGCGCAGTTGGGCGATATTATTGTTCCTTTTTCCTACGTCTTTCTACATTCACGCGGCAATTGATCTAGTAGAAGAGCAAGGTCCAAGTTAGGTCGGATGTCATGGGATAGGTTGTGTCATACTGTGTTGTGCAATGCTACCATATGCTGCTGTGTATGTCCTATAGCGTTGGAGGAAATCAATATCAGATGATCCTACTCAACTTAGAATCCTACAGTTCCAATGGTGTCTTTGAATGTTTGACTGAGTTTGAAAATATGTCACAGCTGTAAGGCAGATAGAAGAGCGGTTGCAGAAGTTAAATTGTGGTTACAGCGTAAGATATTATATTTGAATCCTAACTACCACGATAGGGGCAATTTGTATTCATGAATGCTACCTATATTAAGGTATAACGGTCCTACCGGTAAAACAAATCTCTCAGTCTTGGCCCACAGACGACGAGAGAATCTCCATATCCCAACTCCTAGAAGCAAAATATACAGTCCCTACATCGATGCAGGAATTCTACTGATTCAAAAAGCCGCTTCACCCATCAATTTCAATCTTCCTCGGCGTCTTGACCCACTCCCATCAAAACCCTCAAACAGTCCCGGCCGGCCTCCACTGCCCGCTCCAACGAGCCTAGCTTCGCGCCCAGAGAAAGTAGGCTCGGGTCCGCACTCCCCTCGACACGGACTTTCTCGCGGACCCGGACTTCCTCGCCGCGGTACAAGAACAGATCGTCCATCTCGTCGTGCTCCAGGCGGCGCTGGGCGCCGATTGCCAGGGCAAACTTCGCGCCCAGACTTGGTTGTTGGGAGGTAGATTCTAAGACGCGGACGGTCAGGAGGAGCGTGCTGTCGTGGAGGGTCAGGTGTGGGGATAAAGTCGGCGGGAGCGGAGGTATAAATGTGTCCGGGTCAAGAGGAGATGTATTCCATGCTGCAGAGATGGGTTCCGGAGGGGGTGTAGGTGTTGCGTCGGGCGAGGGAGCTGAATTTATATGAGTCGGTGTCAGGAGAGGGGGCCCTTTGAGAACGGAGAGGGATTCGATAAGTAAGCTGTGGAGGAGGTGCAGCTGGGAGGATATAAATGGCGCAGAGTGTCGGTCGCCTGTCCACCGCGTTATGTCGACGCAGTCGAGGGATTGGTTCAGGAGCGCACGAAGTTGGGTTAATTGAGGGAGGATGAGAGGGGTGGTAGGTGAGAAGGAGAGCGTTAAGGGGGCATGGGTGCGGAGCTTGAGGTGGAGCGTCTGTATGAGCTTGTCAGTCTGCTTGTACATATATCTTTACGAAGGGGAAGGAATCACAAAATCTTCCAGAAGAGCTTTAGCAATAGATGCAGAATCAAAATGAATGAAAATAAAGAGGCGGAGAGAGTAGAAAAGGTAACATACACCCCGAACTATCCTATTCCCAACCCGAGTAACATGTCCCTTGATGCTCTCACTCCGCGGGCTGCTCACAACCAACGTACTGCCGGGCTCAATTGGCGCAAGCAGCGCATAGCATTCTTCCAGTCCCGACTTCAAACTAGCCAGCGTATCTTGTAGAGAATCGAGGAGCCAGGACAATTCCCGAGCCTGTGAGGACAAAATGCATATTAGCGTTGGTAGTTTTGGAGGTCTTAAAGAAAGATGGGATTAGAGGGGGGCGTAGAAGCTGGAAGCACATACAATGGAGTCTTCTTCGGCTTTCCGAAGCTCGGGAACCGGTAATAGTGGCCACACAGATGTAGACATATTTGGTATAGATCCTGGATGGTGATGTGGTCGTTATCAGTTGCATCTCCAAGATAAGGTCGAGGATTTGGGAGTAGTTTGAAGCTTCGGTGGCAGAATTCCCGGCGGTAAGTGAAGTTTGTCTGGATTAGGAAACCTTCCAGCTCTGGACGGCATTTCATTTCACCACATCTCAATTCAGTTCTGTGTGGCATTGTTCTGTCTTACTGGAAGACCATAAGTCTTTGGTTGGTAATTCGAGATTCCTATGAATTAAAAATGGCAAAAGAATCACCACCTCCTACTTCTTCCACCTCTCAACCAACAAAGAGAGCACATAAAAAGCTTCCCCGCCTACCTCCCAGTAAGCCCCGCCTTTCCTCTCTCCTACCAATCCCCCCTTCCCCTTCTTTCTATCGAAAAGCTCTGATCTTCTTATCTATAGACCAAAAAATCTCCAAACGACCCCTCCTGCATCCCCACATCGCTGCACCTCGAACCGGCTCCTCCACGCCTAAGATTGTCTACGTATCCTCCTCCTCCCCCTTCATATCAGTGATCAAACGCGTGCGCAAACTTCTTTCACATATCGAAACCCGGGCTGCAGGGACCATCGACTTGAAAGCTTCCCACAGAGAGGTATTTAAAGCCATCAACGACGGGGTGGAACGCGCTCGCTCTGGCGAGAAAGGTACTGGTGGCATTGGAGGTGGGAAGAGTAAGAATAAAATAAGAGGAGAGCAAGTGATGCTCAAAGCAACAGGGAAGGCTATTGAGAAGCTGTTGCGTATCGCGGTTTACTTTCAGGGTGAAGTTGATTTATGCGTGGAATTGAGGACGGGGAGCGTCGGGGCAGTGGATGATATAGTGGAGCTTGCAGGGGAAGGTGATGGTGAGAACAAGAATGGAGGGGAGGAGATGGAGGTTGGAAGTAGGGTGAGGAGAGCAAGCGTGCTTGAGGTTGGTGTTTGGCTACGGTGATGAATGATACTGTTATTTGGTTATTGAATAATCAGCAGGTCAGGATAGGAGACGACGGCGTTTCTGAGACTTGGAAAGATATGGTGAGTTCTTAAACGTGGATAGGCTTTTGAACATCTGGCTAATAGATAGAAGACATTTTTTCGACAAATTGTCTTGTTCTGGCAAACATTGGCGAAGAACCTAGGCCTCTTGGGAAGAGAGTGTCTGGATGCTATTTGCCAAGCTTATGGAGGAAGGAAACAAGGCACTAGAGGGTATCTAGAAGCTAGATGAGCGCTGAAGAGTCGTTCAAGAATCAAATAACAGCGGGATGGCAAGTCATCTCCTTCTGTAATTAATTTGATCAGCAACAGACCCCTGGCTTGCTCTCTGCATGGAGTATTACTTTCTCCTCAACCCGCGTGAATCCTGACTATCCTGATTGCTACCACTTAGTACTATCATTAATCTTTTACATGGTTTATATGTTGCTGTAGAGGTTGCAGGTGTTGTTTGTTAGCAGCTTTGACAATTTGCTGTTCTTTTCTCGGGAATCATTCCATTATTACTTCCATGATTCATCACCAGAGCGAAGAGCCATGTTAAGTCTACAGCTTTGCTTAGCATTTATACCTTTCAGCCTTAAGTACTCTCAGCAATCATTCTTTGTTCTGTTGATCAGGTTACAGAAATATGTAGCAGCTGCAAGTTCAAGAATAAGTCTCCTTGTTTCCCATGTTGATCAACAAAACCAGCCAGACCCTTAATACAATTTTTCTCTGTTGATAAATCCCTCTGATCGGCACAAAAAGTCACAGATACAAGGAGTCCACGTCATGTCTTGCTCAATTGCCCTCAATCTCCGGGTCAAGCCAGCAACAAGATCGCAAGTGGCCAATAACCGCAAATAACAGTCCGTTTCACCTTATTCCATTTCGCCTTTAACTCGGGGTATAAATCCCAACGGCTCTCTATTACATGACCTGCGCGCTTACAGTTATCACAAATCTTCAACACTCCCCTGATGAGGGTTTCGATGCGGCTGATGAGACGTGCCAACTTTTCTGTCTGAATTGCTTGACCAGCCGTCACCTTTCGGAGATGGAAAGGGTGAAAGAGATCTGTCAGAGAAACCGCCATCGAATCCTTTCTCCGCAAACTCGCCCCACTTCACTTCATTGTTCTCTGCCATCCATTGGCGAACTCGCATTTCAGCCATAGGCAGATCGGCTTTTGAGAGGATAGGCGGACGGGCTTCAGGACTATGGTCCTTCCTCGCGGTCCATAGCGCTGCTTCATGGCTAGGAAGGCCCGCTTTCGTCACGAAATCTTCCATTGCTACTTTCAGCTTCAACAAAATAACTTCGTCATACTCAATTCGTCTCATTATATTTCTTAATTCACTTTCGGCCTTGGTGATGGCTGCGAGAAAGTCAGCCTGCTTCAACGGAAGGGTCTTGATGCTGTCTACCTTCTTGTAATCCGTCAGTTTCCTGGCTCTGTATGCCATCGCTTGTATCTTTCTCCCACTTCATGACGGATCGTGTTTCCAGAGGTGGCAAGCCACTGATGATGGGTTGCTCCATTCTTGTGCGTTTGGTGAACTCAATAAACCCCCGCATTTCTTCCTCTCGGACACGGTTCAAGGTTAGGTGGGTTTGCAAAAATTTCTCCAGTGAAAGAATGTCTTTTCTGAGATAATTTGACTCCGAGACCTTCGAGCTGTAATGGCTAGCATCTACCTGTTTTAAAACGCGTATTAGTACGAGCATCGCGTTCAAAGTGAACAACAAACCTGATTCTTCTTTAATAAGGCGCGTTCCTGGGCCAATTTTCTGATCTTCTCCTCCAGTAAAGTCGCTTTTTCAAAGTCATTGAAAATTTTCAGAGAAGCACGAGGTAATGGGCCTACGTCCTTTTTACAGTTTAAATCACTACACAGCACCCTATCACCAGTGGCAACTTCCCAAATTTCAACACCCTGTGGGAGCTGAAATTCCATTGTCAACTCGAAACAGACAATTGCCGTTGTGTAGGGGCTATCTCATCCAAATGATCAGTGGAAAGCCCCCCAGTCTAGTGATGATTAACTGATGCGACTCACAGCTTAACTCTTGACAGTCAGTCAAGAGTACCATTGAACATGGGACATTCTAGAACTTCTCTCGTGAATTGTCAGAGCAAAGGAATTTTCAAGATCGGAAGAAGGTGAATACTGCTATATATTTTGAAATGAATTTACTCGGAAAGGCTAAGAGCGTCAATTTCAAAAATCGACACGTGATGTAACTACAGCCTCTCGACTCCAATTCACTTGGGAATCATCTTGGCTAAAATTCTAGAGAATAGTAAGGGTGATACTATGGTTGAAGCTTAGATGGTATCCATCTCTTCCTCTCCTTCTTGCCCATAACCTGTTCACCCGGTGAACTCTTTTTCAAACCTAATAGCCGCATTCAGAAACTTAATATCTTCCCACATCTCCCCAAAATCTTTCAAAGATCTAATAATCTTTGCAAAATGTGGATCCATACCCCTATCTTTATCCGATCCTAGTGCCATAGCTACGAGCCTGTCCCATTCAGCACCATTGCCAATGGAACTTCCAGTAGATCCCGCAATACTTGCATCGAGAACTTCTGGCTTTAGCACTGGCCGAAGCTGGGTTATATAGGTAAGAACCATAAGAAGCCACTGCGCCTTCAACAAAATATACGCTCGTTTCAGAGGAAAGATTGGCAAAAGGACACGTGTTGCCGAAGCGTCAACATGTGCGTCAAGTAAAAATCAAATTTATGCTTCGTGATAGTCATTCTACCACCTGGTGAACTCAAGTCTGATATCTTATGCGTTGTGGAAAGAAGGAGAAGCGAAATTTCGGTCATTTCATAGTGTTTCGCCACCAGCTCTTCTTGTGTGGTAGAGGGGGAGAGGTTAATTGCGTTGATGTAACCGAGGGTTGCCTCTCTGGCGGCTGTAGAAGAGAGAACATTGAGAGTGTTTTGGATTCCTGGTTTTACGAGCAAGTTATCGAAGTGTGAATCTGATCGGATGCTGTGAAATACTTCTAAAATAGAAGAATTGGCAAGCGACGCGGACTTTGGGGTGACAGACTCCAGGATTTGGGGAAGAGGGTTGAAATCAATGGCTGTCAGGGCGAGAGCTGTATAAAAACTGATTAGTAACAGCTTGAAGCTTTTATAGGAAAACGTGCCTTCAACAGCGACATTTGGATTCGAGAGTTCAAACGCATCCTACTACTGTAAGTTGATACGTTCAGATAGCTAAGTGTTGCTATGCTTACTGCGATAAGAATTAAGGGGTGGCCAACTGAAAACTAATTAATAAACTTCATATTAAACGAGAAGCAATTCCTACATCCGCCAACCACACCACTGATTAGAGGAGAAGGGCTTTCAAATAGGTACCAGGACACCATTTCTTCCCAATTTCCTCACCGCAGCCTAAGGTCTTTCTCGAAGAATTCCATATAATCTCGTTGATGGCTGGAAGTTAGTATCATGTCAGTTTCCATAAGAGTTGCTTCTGAAGTGGAGTAAGTACTTTATGCTCCCAAGATTATCTTTGACATCATGAATCATAGAATGTTTCTCGGGCCATCTCTCTAGTTGGGACGTCTCATATTCGTAGACAGCTTTTAGATGGTTATCCGGACTTCCCATTAAATAAGCAGAGCAAAGCAGCTGGAAAAGTGTTGGCAAGTGTCATATGAAGCTTTTATTTTAGATACATACATGAGAGAGATGATTGTGTAGAACTCCATGGTGTATCAAAGCATTCTCGGTGTGATTTTGTGAGAGCAGCTGATTTAGAAGCTGGGCTCGTTCACTTGGTTCGCCTCGAATAAGATCGTTTTGGAGAGGCTTAAATCCACAGAAAAGAGTGTCCAGGGACATGATGCTCCAAAGTTAAGATTGCAGAGAAACTCAACGTCAAGGGTAGCCATTTTATACAACGTATTCGCAACAGTCTTAAGATCCTTGTTCCATGCAGTGTGAATTCCTTGGTTCGCACCAATTCTCTTGTCAGAGAGCGTACTCCGAGAAATGGTCTTGCTGCAGGCTATTACCTGCTAAAGCGCCCCACCGTGACTAAGCTAGTATCAGCAACAGTACAGCCACCTCCTGTCCAATTATATTGATGATTACAACATCTTCTAACAGGGGTTTCAATACGGCTTTTTGGAAGTTGAGTCTGGTGATGTTTGCTTACCTTCTAGTCTGGGCCTATCTAGGGCCCCTATTTCGCATTATTTAATTCCAATTATTCTATAAGATGTAGGAGAGTCTCGTTCTCATTTTCTGTATATCTGTATTTCGGTCGTTCCAAAAATGTCTCTTTTACTGAGCTCGAAAATGCGGAATATCCCCGTTAACAAGTGTTTACGTTTTGGTTTGAACATGGGCGGCAAAATTGTACCTGCAGCAGCACCTCGGTATTTTTCTAGATCCAGGTTTTTTAATATCGACGGCAATCAAAGAGTAGATAGAGCAAATGGAGAAAATGGTAATAGAGTAGGGAGAGTGTCGGCTGTTGTCTTCGTCCTAGGTAATTGTTTCTCTGGTTGTTACGTGTAGCAGCTGTCTTTTAATTTCTATTCTATCTATGTCGGAAAACTCACTTATGACGTTTATTTAGCCATAACCATTTCTTCAGCTACATGTTACTACATTGGAAGCCAGATGTCCAAGCCCCTGCAAGAATCTTTGTCAAAGCAAGGGCCTGGACTTCCCACCAATATGTCGTCCACTCTTTCAATAACAAGTGTGCAAATCCCAGAACATAATATTTCTACCGAAAACATGCGTATAGCCCGCGCAGAATTTGCTGCCATCATTGGCAAAGAAAATATCTCGACCGCGGATGATATTCTTGAAATCCATACCAGTACTGAATGGTCTTCGCATCCCGCCGTAGCAGCTGAACATCCACAATATGTACTCTTTCCAAGATCGACTGAAGAAGTCAGCAAAATAATGAAGATATGTCACACACGTCGTATCCCCGTTGTTGCTTTTTCTGGAGGCACGTCGCTCGAAGGGCATTTTGCAAATACTCGTCAAGGCATCGGGATCGACTTCACTCGCATGAACTCTATTCTAGAAGTTCATAAAGAAGATTTAGATGTGGTGGTACAGCCCGGAGTCGGCTATGGAGAGCTCAACGAGAAACTAGCTAAGGATAACCTCTTCTTTCCCCCCGATCCAGGCCCAGGTGCAATGATAGGGGGCATGATCGGAACGGGGTGCTCTGGCACCAATGCGTACCATTATGGAACTATGAGAGAATGGGTAATTAGTGTAACTGCAGTGCTGGCCGATGGATCCGTGGTGAAAACAAGGCAAAGGCCCAGGAAAAGCAGCGCTGGGTATGACTTGACGAAAATCTTTATCGGGAGTGAAGGCACTCTGGGGCTGATAACTGAGGCAACACTGAAAGTTACAATCAAGCCACAACATGAGAACGTTGCGGTGGTTTCATTCCCAAGTATTAGACTTGCTGCTAATTGCGTCTCCAAAATTGTTGATACTGGTATTCAGGTAGCTGCTGTGGAGCTGATGGACGAGGTAGCTATGAAAATGATCAATGAAGGTGGTTCTTTGGCACGCGAGTGGCAGGAGACTCCCACTCTGTTCTTCAAATTCACCGGAACACCAACCAGCGTCTCTGAACAGATAAAAATCGTCCAGGAAGTTGCACGAAATAGTGGTTCAACTGGATTCGTATTTGCCAAAGATGATGAAGAGGCTGAGGATTTGTGGATGTGTAGGAAAACAGCACTCTGGGGGTCTTCTTCCTTGAAAAAAAATGTAAGATCCACATCCCATTCAAGAAATTTATATGCTAATGGTCCATAAAGGACGAAGACCACCCTTGGATTACCGATGTTGCTGTGCCTATCTCGAAACTTCCTGATATTATAGAGGAGTCCAAGAAGGCCCTGGCGGAAACAGGTCTTCCTGGGGCGATCATTGGTCATGTTGGCGATGGAAACTTCCATTGTAAGAGTCAGAAATTCCAACTCTGTGAAGTCCCACTGATCAACATCTAACTTAGCGATCTTGTTCTTTGGCGACAAAGAGCGGCCCGTCGCTGAGAAATTTGTCCACAATATGGTGAATCGCGCTATCGAGCTCGAGGGAACTGTAACAGGAGAACATGGAGTCGGATTGGTTAAACGTGACTATCTCGTACATGAATTAGGCCAGACAACTATCGATTTAATGAGAAAGGTAAAGTCAAGATTATCATCCAAAATTCACCCTTTAAACTGTACAAATGGAAGACAGCACTGACAAGATACAGATGAAACTTTCTTTTGATCCTCTCTGCTTGCTTAACTGCGATAAGGTTGTTCGGGTCTTGCCCAAATAAAATACACAATGGCTGTTCTATCACGTTAATCATCATTTCAATGCCCACTTATTTTGAATATAGGTCAAGCTTTCCACGCCCTTACCTCAAGTTCACCTCATGCAACTCTTACTCAAACCTCATCTCTACTCGCCCATGCTTACCGCTATGCTCTCTTTTGTTCATCAACCCTCTAAATCTCCCTCTCTCATTTCGTGTTCATCGACCCTCCTTAGCACCATGCGATTCTCAGGACGTACATCAACATCAGTATCCGTAATCCTTTCCCGGACGCCAAATCTCTCGGTCCATTTCCTCTGCGGGTTCTTGTCATCGCCTGCGGCACCAGAACCCAAAGCCATCCAGATTAACTCTCCAATGGTGTCCCACCCGCCGCTATCATACTCCCGCATTCCCACTATCCATGCAATGTACCTAATGCAGAGCACAACGTGGAGCAATAGGGTTGCAGTTCCGAAATATACTAACCTGGAATCTTGAAAGCCGAAGCCATATCCCCAACGGGAGGTGGACACGACAAGCTCCGAGAACCTACTTGAATCTGCAAAGTCGGCTTTGCTGATATTTGTGATCCGGCCTTGCCGGTCATCAAGTTGGACAAGAGCATCTGCGTAAAGATCTTGCGCGAGAAAGAAGTCACTGAGATATGTGTTGTTATAGGTAGTAACGCGGCCCGAAGCGACGAAGTAGGTAGGAACAGAATCCTGTACTCGTGCAAGAGCGTCCGCGAGATAGACGGAGAGAGAAAGCTGGAGACATTCGAGCATATTCATGCTATTTCCTGCGACACGGTGTAGTAGGCCATCATCGAATGGAGTGACCTGCAAAGTGGCGTTGATAAAGGAGTTTTTATCAAGACATTTTTGACCAATTGTATCAAGAATCGTACGATTGGAGGCTATAGGATTTGTAATGGAATCCATCCACGGGACACTCAGTGAGACCATGACTCTGAGATAAACACATTGGGGTAAGGATCTGGACTAGGCCCATCATCGAATAAATTTGTGAAGGCTGGCCTAATGGGGTCGGGATTCGTATCTTGGACGAGTTCTTGTCCTGACGAACCATCCATGATGACACGTGTGGGTAACCATCGAGCGTCGAATGTACAAGTATATTGAGAGTAGTTTCTATTGTCGCAGTAGGTCAGGCAATTTCCTGGCGTAAAGATCTCCGGAACTGCAAAATATGCCCCGAGGGAGGGCTTGATGCTACCAAATTGCTCGATGTCGATCCAGCTAGAATTAACAATTGAGGAGTTGCTATCCATGGAAAGACTAGCAAATTTGGAGGATGAAACGGCCCATTCTGTGCTTGCAATCGGGTCGGATGTCCAAGGAGGAAACATCATTTGGCTATGATTAAGGTATAGGGTGGTGGCGTCTGCAGGCCATCCTGCACACATAACCTCCACAAGAGGTTTTTTCGTTATGTCCTTTTTACCAGCTGTGCGGATTGAGAGATCGTAACGACCTAGAAACTTGTCGGTATTTTGAATAGTATTCGGGCCATCAACTCCTGATATGCCCTCATAAAAATATTCCATGTAATCAGAGTAGGCGATTATTGAATGGCCGAGAAAATTAGAGAGTGTGGATGCTAAGTATAAGCTGCCGTCTCCGGCATTTTCTTCACCGGACTGGCCCACCATGTTTCTGACCCAACTTTCTTGTATCGTCTTATTTATGGAAGGCGCTTGACCATCATCGTTAATAACAAAAAGATCGTCATCCCCTATCCATTTCCGCATCCCAAACGCAGGGCACCCAGGTATAATCGATGCATTTAATCCAAGACATTGAGGAGGAGCATTATCAGCTGTCAGGGTAACTGGGTATAGACCGGACTCATTTGCTTGGATATAAACGTGAAAGTCCATGTTACCCTTTGCAACCCACGAGCTCTTAATCTTCCAGAATTGAAGCCTTGGTATTATCGTGATAGCAGATGAAGGCCCAGAAAGCGCGGTTAGTATAAATGCAATGAGAAAAATGCAAATGTAACGGATATTTAAGCTGGTAAACTCCTTCTGGAACAGGTAAGATATCAAGTGCAGCTGGTAACTTGAGCTCAGAAATCCCAGAGGGACCCCACGCTTGCTACTCAAGCCACGGTTTACTAAGTGTAATATCATTGCTGAGAGCGACGCGACAATCAGACTGGCATGGAGCTGAGCAGCAAATTGCAAGCTGTTCAAAACTAAATTGGTGTGCTTCGACGGTGGCTCCCAGAATACATTGCCAAAAGTCAAGGACAAAACTCCCAAAGTTAAGGCCACTGGGGGAAGATGAACTAGAGACTTCCAGAGAGCTTGCTTCGAGCAATTCATGTTCTTGATAAGTTTCTTGTCACTCTTCTCTTTCTTCTCTTCATATAGTATTCCAGTATTATCAATGCTACTCTCTCGTCCTCGTCTATCACGGGCCGAAAATCTTACGTTGCTCGTTCCTAGTTCTTGCTGTTTGGAGTCAGTGGTTAACTTAGGATTGAGAGACCCGTATTTACCTGTCCCAGCAAGGCGATATCATTCTGTTCTGCCATCGCAAAATTATAAGGATGGTAAATAACCCACTGGCGGGTTTTTGGTTCTGATATGGCCGTCACAGTCACTTAAAGATTCTTCAGCTGGCACCGTCTTTCTCTACACATCCGTCCTTAGTTCGTTGCGCTGGCCTCAGTGATGCCTTGAGCTCCGGCTCAGCAGCAACGCCGATTTCAAGTGTAGAGAAGTGGGATAGCATGACAATTCTTTTATGTTAGCCGTCCAATATGAGATCGCTTTCCCATCGCTGTGCCTTTTTAACGTCTCAGCCACTTCCCATGAAATAGAGCCACAGGGATCTTCTGCGTAAGACCCGAAACAATGCCTTCGCCCTGGCGACTCTGGAACAGTGCATAAACACAGGGTCTGATGATAACGCTCAGATATTGGCCACTTCATTTAAACTCTGAATTAATTTGATGATATCATGTGACGAAAGATGCCAACTGCGGCGCGGCAACATCCTCCTTCCTGCTCATCCAGTCAAAAAATTACTAAAGATCTTATGGCTCTAGGAAGTTGTACTCTCTAGGCAGAACTCCCAGGCCGAGGTTGGCAAATTGTGGCACACTAACAGACGTGCGTATGACTGTGGTGTAGACTCCGGTTAATGGCTTCTAGACGTCATTTGGTCCGCAAAATGCCTTTCAGAAATTTTTGGGACAGAACAATAAGAGTGCCACCCAGCACTTTTTCCAAATCCAAGACGAATATCACAGAGAATGCTAGTCTCAACAAACTAGCCTACGACTCCTAGTGTTAATATGTTTTATATATGAGCTACTTCGTTTCATACGAAAGACTTGCTCTCGTCCTTATAAACCTACACTCTATGCCTCACTTGGCTGCTCGTCGTAAACGACTATGCAGCCGTCGAAGATAGCCAACATCAGAGTAAAATAATAGAAAAATCTATTAGAGGTTGAAATCATAAGAGTGGGCGGTGTCTGCGACACCGCTTTGGCATTGTGCCACAGGGCTGGCCATTTAAGTCACCCTCGCCCCCAGTGGGCATACGGGGCTGCGCCGTCCCCAAGTTTCTAGCATCAATATCGGCTTAGCTTCACCATAAACTCTTAGATCAACCCTACGTAAGACTACGAAAAGTTAAGACAGGCTTACTGCCGCAGGCCAGTCTTGAACAGTGTAATATTTACTTAAACTGAACACGAAAAACGCCACATTTCGCTTACAGTCTGGCAGAGCAACGGGGAATCACTGTAAATTTCAAGTCTTACAAGATTTCCAGGGTCGCGTTTCAGTGAGTGAAGCCTGTCGTATGCCCGATAAGCGACCTTTCTTTAGGCACCTTGCTCCCTATATCCCGTTGCTGGGTGGCTACGGCTTGGCGAGCCTTTGCACTGTGGCGTTTTTAGTGTTGCAGGACTTTTGAATTATTCCTTCGGAATAGTGTAAGGAATACTGTTAGGTTGTGGCGTGCCTACCCAGCAACTAGCCCCTTCCAGGTATCCGGTGATAATATCGTCGCTACATGTCATTGCATATCGAAGGAGGCACTAGTTGAGAAATTGAGCAAGAAAGCGGGGTTTGAGTGAGTTTGACTTGTGTCACGACGACACCCTCAGCACAGAAAGAGGGTGAGAATGGCTACGTAATCTAATTGTCCCTCAAGCTTTATAGTATTTTACTAAAGGGAACTTCTTAGATGATAGACGATCTTCTAAAATCTACACACTGTCTTCAAGTCCATTTATACCTGCTCAATCTGTTGCTCCTCGTTGTCTATCTCTCCCTTCTTATCTACTTTATACTGGCCGTCAAGTCCCACTAGGTCTAGGAAGACATGAGACGACCACTTCCGCGCCGGTATTCTCTCGCGGAAAAGCATAGAGATCTCCAGCGTCGTCCTACCTGAAGTCTCGCCAATACAGAACCACGTATAGACAAGAGACAGAACAGTGGTCCCCGCATAGACGAATGCAAGCATGGGACCCAAATTAGCCGAGTAGTAAAGGTACGGCGCCGTGAACGAAGTGAGCCATATAGTTGCGTAGAAGACCACAACCGAAACAGACATGATCCTATTTTGATTGTGTCCCACGGCCATCTCCCTCGCGATAGTATAGGCAAGCGGACCAGGGCCGAAGTTATAGGCGCAGATGACGATATAGGAAAAGATGACAATGATGTATTGGGATCCAGTGCTAATGGTCTTTTTCGTCCCGATACCTCCAATGACGATGAAGGCAAAGATCATGATCCAAGTCGTGACGAACATGTTGGTGCGTCTCCGGACCTTGTTCCCGAGGACTACGGAAAACCCGACTGCGATGATTTGCAGGATGTTGGTGATCAAGCTGATAGTGAAGGGTTGCTTGATGCCGATTGCCTGTGCGAAGATGACTCCGTAGACGTAGAAGAAGATAATGCCATTGATTTGAGAGGTAAACAGAGCACCGCAAGAGAAAATGGTCTTCTGCCTCTCCACAGGATCTGTGAGCAGTGACAGCCACGTTGAACCTTCTCCGCTCTCTTTATCTCGTCGGATAGCTTCTTCCAAAATAGCGAGTTCTGGTAAAGGATCATAGCCGACCGTGCCTTTGTGGATCTTATAAAGCGCTTTCTTGGCATCTTCTCGTCTTCCTTTGCTAATCAACCAAGTCGGAGTATCTGTAATGAACGGCAATCCCACGAACATCATTAGCGGTAGAAGAACGAGACCTCCCATGGGAATCCTGTACGATAAGGAAGTCTTATTCGTCTCGGTTCCTTGAGTGATCCCAGAAGCAACTAGCTGTGATAGGGATTGCAAAAACTGGAACATCATGAGTGCTGGGCCACGGAGTGCAATGGGAGCCACTTCTCCGATATAGAGTAAAGAGGTGACCGTGAAGTTACCGACGCCGAGACCGATGAGGATTCGTCCAAGCACGATGACGCCCTCAATGTGAGAATCGGCGACCTGAGCAATACCACCGGATAATACACAACCAGAGGCAACTAAAAGATTGAACACAAGAATACTCAGTGACGCTCTTGGTGTAAAGATCAGGAACGGAGGAAGTAGCATGTAACCTATGGGAAAGTATCATAACGTCTCCTCTCAGGTCGAAACAAACAGAGTAACAACACACTCTACTGAGATGACAGACTTGTACCTAGTCACTGAAACGAACCAAGAAGGGGAAACTCACACCAGAAAGAGGCTTTACGACCAAACCGATCGTTAATAACCCCGGACATCAAAGCACCAAGAGCATCCCCAATATAAATAGCCGAAGTTGACAACGAGGTAAAGCTGACAGCCAATGCCTTATGGCCTTCGGAATCAAGATGGTTCCCATATGCGTTCTTGAAAGGAGTCATCCCAAGGATGCCGGTATAGTAGGTGTTGTCATAACCGAAACAGAGAGCCCCTATGGAGGAGATTGCACAGAAGATGAAAGCACGTCTGTGTGCTCTGATGTCTATCTTGAATGAATCTAACATGATGCTGGCTATTCTTGATGGCTCTTTTGGGGGAGCTGAGATGAATGGTGATGAGTGGAGAAGGAAAACTTTCGGGGATGTGGAAGTGTGGAGAATCTGGGGGGGGAGAGAATCTGGGGAAGTTCAGCTTGTATATATACAAATAGATGAAGAAATTCATTTCTCTTGGGCGATTCGGTGTTAAGACTCGTTAGGGCGGAATAATTGACAGTAAAGAGTCCTAGATACTCTCCCAATCGCAGAGTTCTACTTTGTTTGTAGCGTATTAAACCCTCAGAAAGGCAAAGAAGCCCGGTATTGGTTGGGCTGCGATGGGTCGTGCCCCGCTTAATTGCGGAGTCACTTATCGTAGCGGACTAATTATCAAGAGGGTGTAAGGGGCCGTTATTGGTTCCTCACGGTTAGGGTTCGCCACTGGAACAGGAGATTTGTTAACCTATGACGCCGCTTATATCCTATCTTACAGATTTGGCTCATTCATCCACCCAAGAAGCGGCTAACGCTGTTTGTATCTTTTGAGTCGGCCATACATGATCCATTTCAGTTGTGCGGAGAACATCTAGAACGGCTGTGCGTTCACTCTCGTCGACAAATCGATCACCAACAAGTGATATACCAAGACATGCCAAGATCATTGATGGGCCAAACTTTCCATGGCTGAGAGCTATACCACAAAGCATCTTAACATATTCTCTAAGATTAGATGCTACCTTTTCGGCAGAACGGTGACTACCAGGCCCGATTTGAGTTATGTGTGGCCGAGAGCATTGCAAAAGAACCTGTATCAAGATAAGGTATTGTACTGAGGTGGCTGATCTAGACTATCAGCCAGAAGAACGAAAAGAGCTGAACTCTTTTTTTTCCTTACCTGCGCAATTTGTGGACATCCAAATCCTGCCGAAGGATGACACTGTGCTCTTCTCTCGGAAATGTGGGAGGAAAGAGACTGGAAGTGTTCTGCCAAGCTCATCACTAATGGCTCTTAAAGCTTCATAAGAGTCCCGTGGCGCCGTTCTGGTCTCGAAGCAAAATATTATGACTCGGCCAAGCGTTAATGTGGCGCAAGTTGACCATTCGTATTCATCAGACAGATCAAATGGTTGTCTTGAAATTCCGATATTTAGATTGATGTCAAGCGGACATTGAGTAACCAAGGAGGTGTGTATCTCCTGTGTTAACGCTACCCAATAAGTTCGCTGCCTCAATTTGCTTGTCTGGGTTTCGAAAAGCTCTGCGTGCGTAAATGCTTTACTACCCAAGAGATGCGCTTGGTGGTCGAGACCAATGGAGCTGGCTAGCACGAAAAGTCAGCTCCGCTTGCGAGTGAAAGCTACGCGCAAAAGCTGGCAATGCGAAATGAGTCAAGCTGGGGAGTGCATGAGGAGTATGTACCATCAAACTCTTCTTTAGTGCGGAGGATTACAACTGCGGAAAAGAGCTCGTCGCTATGAATGGCTGTCGTTGGCGTGAGAGAAGGTATTAGCTCCTCCATACAACATGCGTGGTACTCGCTAGCTCTTTCTGAGTCGAATTGCCCCCTCAATGCCATGTGTGTTGAAGATAAAGCGTAGATTGCTCTTCGTAAGCAACTAGATGTTGGAGCTCGCTTAACCATCTCTCGGGTGAAGATTCTGTGCTCATCATTGAAGTCAAACTAAAGTCCTAATCGTTAGTCACTTTGGCGTTTTGCTCTCCAATAGAGGAGCTTCACCCAGGGACCCAGATCTTCCATAAAATGTCTGAATAGTCTTGCTTCTTCTTCTCCTTCCAAAACTGACGTGGACAATAAACTGGGCGGCATCGACTGCCAAGGAGTCGGGCTTGACATGAGCGTGCTCGAAACAAATGAGTTCGAGGAATCTAGTCCTCGGCTCCAACCAGGATATCGAGTGGGGGAGTTTGCCTCAAGCTGAGAGTGCATAGTCTCAAATGCGTGAGATAATAGGTAGCTAGAGGCATCAACAGGACTTTGCCTCGATTCGGAAACTTCACGTGCTTCTTGGTTGGGAAGGATCGATTCGGCCCCATCATGAATGGCAGGATCTGCCACAAAAAGCACTAAAGGCAAGGCATGTGTGAACCACAGTTTGAAATATAATAGATGTGTTACTTACGCATGCCCGGGGTTGGATTCCACCTTTGTCGTAGGGAAAACTCAAACTCATACGAAGACAGAGGAGGTTTGGTGGTAGGATCGCACCTGGAGAAAAAATGATGTATCAGGTTACGTTCAATGGACTTGTAAACCAGTACTAACCAAGCCAGATGTCGAAAACGATACTTTCCTTCCCGTATGCATTCAATGTCGGAAGACTGGCAAGTGCTACATCGTGGTAGTTGGTCATCACCTGATGAAATAATATTAGCATATCTGCAGCAATTCCTGTATTACCCAGGACATAAATGATCAGTTCCGGTACATTTAAGGTGACGTTTCCTACAGCTCTATCAGAAACATATGGGGTTAATACAGTAGCAAAGGTGAATTGAAGGTTGACTTACCAAGCAACCCTTCTTCGCCCGCGGAGGTTCATCAGAATCAGCACCTGTATGGTCGGTATTCATGGCAATCGAAACAAATGGTAAGAAAAGGAAAGAATCACCTCCGTTGGCTATCAGTTGCAAGGTTTGAAAGATGGGGATTGAAGTTGAGAACTGGGGCCGAAAATTGCGAAGAGGAGGGAACAGCAGGCGCTAACTAACGCTAGCTGCTTCCCCGCTATGGCAAGAATAACACCCTATGCGAACCTTGTTTCCCATTAGTTTACGCCGCGAGAGAAATATACCGGACAAACCAGTAATCCCTCACTGCGAGCTCTCAGGGTAAGTTGGAAAGTCGCCACAATCTTCTCTCACCTGCACCGTAACTCGTCTAAACCGGAAGTCAATCATAAATTCATTATCTACACAAAGGCTACCTATTAAAACTGCTTCTATCACTTATTTACATCCATCCTGCCTGCTAAATGGCTTCAAAACCCTTTCAGGGAGGTAATAGAAAGTTCTTCGTAAGCTAATAGATAATTCCTGGCGAGCTCACACAAGCTAGTTGGTAATAGGTTATGCCAACTCAAAAGATAATTTCACTTTCTTGCCTCCCTCCTCTCTACTTTCAGAGGCATTGGCCCTGGAACCTCATTGAAATGCTCATAGCGTGGCTGCTCCCAGAAAGGGGATGGAAGGATAAAATCGTAGCGGTGCACCATTGTCGCAGTGATCATATATTGCTCTAGGTAACTAATATTTCGGCCGATGCAACCTCGCGCACCTGCGCTGAATGTCAAGAAAAATGGTTGCAGCTGCTTGCCTTCTTCCCCTAACCATCTCTCGGGGCGAAAGTCTTCCGGGTCGGGAAAGACTCTGGTGTCCCGATGGGCAACGTACGCAGACATGGAAACAGAAGTATTCCCTGGGATGAACTGGTTCATGATATGCATACCTTCCGGGGGGGTTTTGCGCGGAAGATTGAAGGGCGTGGGCGGATATAGTCGCATCGCTTCATCGATACAAGCGCGAAGATATGGTAGGTGCTTCACTTTGCTGTAAGGGGCAACGACCTCGTTGTTGAGTACACTGTCCACCTCTGTACGAAGTTTTGCCATTGCTGCTGGGTTTTTGAGCAAGCAATACATCACATTGTTGATTGCTATGGCTGTAGAAACAGAGCCCGCGTTTACTTTGCTGTCATCAGTAAGATGTCGTGATCAAAAGGGGCATATAGACCTACACATGATTGACAGCTCCGCAAGAATTTCCCCCCACTCCAAATTATGATTTTCGCCATCTTTGCCTTCCATGAGTGACTGAAAAAAGTCATCCAACTTTTCTCCTCGCTGGTAACGCTGGAACCTTTTCCGCGCTTGGTGTAGAACGATCCCGTCGTAGGATGAACCCATTTTCCACATATTGTTGTATGATGGCCAAAGTCGAGTAATGACAGCAAGGGCGTGATAAAACGAATATGACCATACAATGTGAGATTGAACATTCAAGAGTTGATGTAAGTCTCGATAGTTGGCACGGCGAAGTGTACCGTCGAGCTCTTCGTAAGTGGCCTCGTCGTTACCTACATCCGTGAAACCTAAAGACTGACTCAGTCCAATATCGGCTATGGCGTCCATCGTGAAAAAGTTTGTCCATGCACGATAGTCGACTGGCGAATTAGATGAACTCGTCTTTTTTGGGAATGTAGTGGCACAGCGATCAAAGTATTTGACAACTCTTCCGATCTTATCGGCAATTTTGTCTTCCCATTGCTCGAGATTCTTGATTGCATATGCACTTGACAGTACTTTCCGTTTTTGTGCGTGATGGCCCTTGTCGATAACATCGGCGAGATGAAAATGCGATCCAGAAAGGATTTCGTACATGTCATCTTTGATACATTTGGTGCCGTGCCCATATATATCCTAATCTACTTAGTTCTGAAAAACTCAAGCATGACATCGACGTACCTTAATCGCCCGACAGTCGCCAAATGAAAGAGAATTGGGTCCAATTCGAATCACCGGTGTATCTTGGTGCATAGCAGCGAGTTGTTTAGATCGGCTGCCTGTCCGTGACAGTAGCATGTATGGGATGTTTGTAATGCCAGAAAATGTAGTCATATTTGGATACTTCCTCAACCCTTTTGAATCCAAGAAATATCTTACTACTGGCACAAAACAGAACCGGATCAGAATCCATAGTGCAAAGACCGCTGTAGCAACGTAGCCGAACATCTTTTTGGCAAATATATAAAATGAAGCCGAGTGAAGTTTACGGTCAAAGGTAAGCTCTAACTACTCCTTGTCGCAAAGTGCGGATCGGATCTGTTATACGTCGTGGAGCGTATTTGACGTGGTAGATCAGCCAATCGCGTGAACACTTCCCATTCCAAAAACCATTGTGGCGACAAGACTCTTTCGCCAAAAAGGCAGATACTTCCGCGATTGGCTGAAATCCAACACCAAGATCAACTCTTCAGCATCAAAGCTTTGCAACGAACAGACTGAGCGTGTATTCATCCAAAAGTATCAGCGTGTCACATGTATAAGAGCCTCTTGACAGCTACTACAAAGTTGAATCTGTAGCATATGGTAACTTCCTCTTTTCGGTCATTCAAAATGGATTTCTTCCGCCCTTTCACTTCTGGGCACCCATCGACTGTAATGGCGGCGCCTCACACGTACGGAATCGCCATTGATGACATTTTGGCCATTGTTGTCGGAGCAATAGTCCTCATCGCCTCCTACAAGAAGTCCAAAAACCAATACCACCAAATCTACTTTGAGCGTCCCCAACTCAGCGTTCATGAAAATCTTACCAAGAGCTCAGCAACGAGAAATCTTGCCGAAAAATTGGAGCAGATTGTTAGTTCCCAGTCTATTAGATGTTCATAGGCTGACTAAAATAAGGATGCAAAGCTCCTCATCATCTGGGGTTCTCAATCAGGAACCGCAGAGAGCAATGCAGTGAAGCTAGGAGCTGAGTTACGGCAGAGATTCGCGCTGAAGAGTCTCGTAGTGGATATCTCGGACTACAATCCGGAGACATTGTTACTTATTCCACTGACGATACCGTTCATTATCTTGGCATCAACATACGGTGAGGGTGGCCCTGCGGATAACTGTGTGCGATTTGTTGAGTGGCTCCAAACTGTCGATACCCAGGATCTACAGAATCATCAATATGCCATACTGGGGTTTGGCAATTCGAACTATTTACAGTATAATCGAGCCGCCGATCTGATTGACGAGAGACTTCAACTCACTGGTGCCACTAGGATGACACAGCTGCGTCGTATTGACGCCGTCAGCGATGAGTCTGTAGAGATATTTCTTGAGTGGAAGAGTGACCTCTTCGCAGCTTTGAAAAACTACTTGTCAATCCAGGAACGCATAATATCGTACGAACCCAGATTTAAGATTACCGAGGCTCAGGGCACCCACATCAATGAAAATCCAGCATTACGCCAAGGCCAATTTTTTGAAAGCTTACCCGTTGTTGGCGCTCGTCAAATCATGACTTCAGAAGACCAATGCTGCCTACACTTCGACATTGATCTCTCACAATACCCAAAAATAAAATACAGGACTGGAGACCACTTGTTACTCTGGGCAGCAAATGCAACTGAAGAGGTTGACCAATTACTTTCTGTTTGTGGTCTTTCCGGAAAAAATTTGCCAATTCATGTTCAGTCAATGGACAGTAGTACAACGGACTTTCCTGCAATAACTACAGCTTTTGAGCTGCTTCAACACCATGTCGAGGTTTGTGCACCAATGACACGGGATACTGTAGCTCGATTAGTTGAGTTTGCGCCTTCTCGGGATACTGGTGAACTTCTTCATGATTTTACTACTAATAAGGAGAATTTTGCAAAACTGGGTCGAGTCAATCTAAGAGATATTATTTCGTTAACGGGACATCACCAGTGGAAGATTCCGTTAGAGTTCTTGCTAGAGGTCCTTCCCCGCATGAAACCTCGTTACTACTCTCTCTCTTCATCGTCTATCGAAGAACCAAGGCAGGCTTCCATTACGGCATCAGTTCACAGCCCTCCGAAAGGTGTGGCGACCAGGTATCTTCAGCAGCTTTACAACAAAATCAACAACATAACACTTCATGAAAAAGATACCGTTCCAAAATTCATCGCAAGTGTCAAGATTTCGCCCTTTAAGTTACCGCTCGCAAATTCTGTACCAATCATTCTGATTGCCGCAGGAACTGGGCTAGCGCCATTCAGAGCATTCATTCGCGAGCGTGCTGCCATCCACCGCATGGGTAAACGCTCTGGCAATATCATGCTATTTTTCGGCTGTCGCCGCCGGGAAGACTTTATCTATCTTGAAGAGCTAGTTGCACTTCAGGAGGTTCTGGATAATCAGCTGACTATACATAGTGCTTTTTCACGATCAGGGCCAGAAAAGATGTATGTGCAGAACAAGGTACGAGAACATGCAAGCGAGATTTGCGGCAGTCTTATGGAGGATCATGCTGCACTGTATATCTGTGGATCTGCATCTATGGCAAGGAGTGCTGGGGAGGAAATTGGGAACTATTTCATGAGCAAAAATCAGTTAGGTCTAGATGAGTGGATACAACTCAAAAATCGGAAGCTGAAGCAAAGGAAATGGCAAGAAGATACATGGTAATATGTAGTAAGATGCTGTTACACCCGCCCTCAATTGGAAATCTCCCTATTCAAATACAGTTGCGTTTAATAGAGGATCAATCAAAAAGTTACATTTGCCATGAAACAAATCCAGGCCGTCATGAAGCGGGTGTTCGCCGTCTACAGTGCGAAAGGTTTGTGTGGTACAAAGATAGTCATGGCTATCTTCCGATCTGCTGTCACTTTTGAATACAATGGGTTCATCTCCCTGCTATGAGCGAGTATTCAGAATGTAGCAATACAATACATTCACTTTGGTTCCACCAGAGGGCGGCACAAGTTCGAAAAGTAGACCTCCATATAGAGAGAGGCTACATACGTCGACAAGATGTTTGATCATGCTGTCATGTGAAGTCTGGCCAGCAAACCAGACAGCATTATGGAGAAAAGTAGCGCGAGGTATGAGGGAAGCAGTTCTCATACCCCGCCAGGGCGCCTGCTAAAATGCCCCGCACCTGACATTTACCCTCCCTATAAAAGGTACACTAGTGTCCTTACCTCGTCGGGCATAAATCTCTCAGATTTATTAGCTAAGATGATTGGGACTATAGCAAAACTAACCCTGTATGGCTCTCAGTTTCGTTCCAAATTTGTAAATTATATCAGGAGCGTTCTGGCATGATTTGTCCAACCTTTAGAACAGAAACAATGTTAGAATTTGGTTCCGATAGCAGGGTTGTTTCTTGTACTTCAGTCAGAAGTTATGTCCCAGGACCTGCTTGCCAGGATAGAGCGGACTGTTCAAAAAAAGATTAGCATTAACCATATTCTCATAGGCAACCATTCTCTCCTGCTTTAGTGCCTCCTTTCCCTTCGATCCATCGGATTGCTTCAGTGTCCAGAATCTCCAGATTCCAAGGACTATCAGTGTGAGCGGGATAGTCACTACCCAGTACACCCAGAACCTTGGCATTGAAAATGTTCCGGATGTATTCGCAGATCCATCAGAGGAGCCAAACATTGGCATGCTAAACATTGCCTAGAGGAAATCAGTAGAATTCATGAATTGCGTAATTGAGGCGCTTACTGCGACTAGCATTGCTGGAAGGAAGACCATTCCCAGAATTGCAATAGCTGTCATTGATGTACTGTCTCTCTTTGCAGCTTTTGCAATTTTGACATTTGCTCGACTATCTTGCTGTGTGTTGATTGTGTAGATCTATGAAAGAGTTATTATTATTTTTTTCCTCTCAAACTTGAACTATTGACTTACTACTGTTGTCAAAGCCTGACACCTCTTTTGCAAGCATAGAGATTGATGCAGTTGACATTGTGCGAAGTTCTGTGAGTTTATGACGTTCTCTCTCAACTCTTTTGAGATTTGACGTAGCTTTGACCTTTGTTCTGCGGAGAATAACTCCTCTGCTTCACAATAATCCAGGCATTCGAGGATAAAAGTCCCGAGCCCGACGGTAAAGTTTAAACGCCGCTCAAGATATACCAATCCTGTATAGGCTGCATCACATTGCTTGGTAGTTTCTCTGTATAGATCGTAGTCCCAATCCCAAGCGTCAGTTGCCCGTCTCCCCCTTGCGATACCAAGGCGAGATTCGAGAACGTACAATGCCTTCGCATGCTTCCGCCGGTGCTCAACATAAAATACTAATAGCATATCAAGAAGTAGAACCAGTAGATAAATGGGATGTCCTTTTTGATTCTCTTTGCCCCTCAGATACTCTATGATGTCCTGGATATCTAAATCAGACACACTCTCCCAAAGACAGTTTGTGCCAGCATTTCGGATATCCCAAGAGATCGCAAGAGACCAAACAGCTTTGCCCTCTACTCTTGGTGAATGTGGAACTCGAACCACAAACCCTGTTTCGTTAATACACTGCTTTAAAAAGTTGATGGTATTATGTACCTAAATTAGATGCCTTGTTGTCGTCGCCAAAAGTCGTATATCTGGAAAAATTCCCAGAACCACCACCATTAGTTCGTATGTAATGATAGGATGACGGAAGCTTCATTTTATGGGATATGTGCTCAAAATGTTTACGACTGAATGCCAAATACCAAGGTTTGATCTCGTTTGCTTGATGCATCTTGTGCCGCGTAAAACTGACTTGGGTCAGTACAACTTGACGACTTTTTACTTTCAACATACAGCAATTTAAGTCCACCAGAAAATGTAGCCATGTTGTTGGTTGATCCAACATCCTTCAATAATATTAGTAACTCTAGAGTATTACACCACTTGAAAATTTAACGTATTACTTACTTGTTCATTCAGCCAAGAAAGAGTCCCCTCTGCTCCATGGAGCCTCCTCAAGTCACCAAATAATCCACCATTTGATAGTGTCTTAATTCCAAAGATCTCCCATTCCGAATTAAACATGTCATTTGACTGATCTAAGCTCCGTAGATACCAATCTTCATACATCTCCTTCAAATTAGACTATTTCGTGGTCGACATCGAGACCGAAAGGTGAGTGGGGGAAACATAGATAGGTAGAAAAAGGGTTCTTCAAAGGATTATCTAGCATTCTGACACCCCACCCCCAACCCCCTCCCCTCCGATCTCTCCCCGCTCCCAAGGCAGAATCAGTGAAAACAAAATATATTATGCGATAAGAGTTTCCCAGCTCGCATGAAAAATAGTTATTAGATCGTGAGGAGGAGGCTACGGCAGCTGCCTAGCGATGGCGGGGGTGTGGAGAGCTTAACGTGGGGGGCCAATGAGACGGTGGCCTAAAAGAAACGCATCTGCAGGATGGCACAGCTAAGAACAGGTTATTGACTGACGATCCTTTTTAAGAAATAAACTTACAAGTTCAAATAAGATGCTCTTTCATTACAACCCCGCTATTTTGATAAATTGTGAACACGCTAATCATCGGTCTGCTCTATCCAGATGTCGATACCGATAATAAAAGTATACAGTTAAGAGTGTGCCGCCAGTGCCTGAAATTAAAAACGGCCACACTAAGTTCGGGTCAACTAAAATTGGAGTAAAAACCTCTTGAATTAACGCAGAAATTGCACTCGAAAACAAAAACAAGCTCATTACGAACCCTTTCATCTTCCCTGGCGAGCAAGAATATGCAAGCTGGTATGCCGTGACATTAGCGAAGCATTCGGACAGTGCCCCAAGAATATACTGTGGAAGCTGCCACCAGATAGAAATTGGGGAAACACCTGTGCCAGTTTTACAGTCCGTAGAATAGTAGCCGCAAGGAGAGGTCTCGTAGATGGCCCACTGAGTGATAGCACCGATGAAAGAGCTTATTGCAGCGAGAATAAAGCCAAAAGTTATTCGTCGAATGGGTCCGAAATGAATCTTATACTTTCCGAGTAGTGGATAAAAGACTCTATTGATTATGGGAATAGCGACAATAATTGTAAGTGGATTCAAGTTGTTCAGAAGGTCATTCGGTACTCCATTTGTGGACATACTGGCCCCTTGAGATGACAATATGTTCCCAATACCTCCATTATTCAGATAGTAAAATGGGAAGAAGAGGAATATTTCGCAGGCTTGTACCGTCAGTCGTATGTCCTCGACAAAGTCATCATCCCAATCAATTTGCTTTCCATTCACCGTCATTGCTCCTTGTGCTGCTAGCACTGACGGTTTAGCAGCATTCAAAAATCCCTGTTTCCAGAACCGGAACTTGTTTCTCTGGAACGAAACGCCTATAATTTTGACCGCATTAGATATATCACTCCGACCTGCCGGAGCTTTGATGGTTCTGTTGTTCAAAGCCACAAGCATAATCGGCAAAATGAAGTAGATTATTCCAGGAAGCAGATATGCCAGCCAATAGCCAATCTTCTTCTCGGCATAAGTAGTTGCTAACCCAAAAAATGCGCCAGCATTGATCATTCCATAAAACACCATGAGCAATCGCTCAGTTGTTAACTCTGGGTCTATGATGACGTGCTCTCCGTCTTTGAGGACCTTGACATAGCGACCTCGTTGAGGAATCTGATCCAGCATGATTGGTGCAATGTTAGCCTTGAAAAGGCCTGAAATATATGCATTAGTAAGTGCGCTTTGCGCCCCAAAAGGGGTATTATTCAAAATTAAACTTACCAGCTCCAAAAGCTAGAGTTACAAGGCCAAATATAAAAGGAAGCATGCCCTGTCCCGCCTGAAGTACAATGGGTAATGCACCGAGAACTAATACAATATGCGCCACACCACAAACCGCAACACCAATGCAGATGACTTTGTATCGTCCCAGGTGAACATCTGCCCACCAGCCACCAAATATTGGAAGAGAGTACGCCAAAAACTGGAATAATAACGTCAAACTAGAAGACATTGCCAGGCCTTTGCCAAGAGCCCCCGCAGTCTCCTGTGTTCCAGGAGGAGGAGCGCCAGCTCCATTTCCGCCATGCCTGATGGCCTCTATCAGCAAGAAGTCATATAATGGATGCACCGACTTACGGAAGTGGGAATTCTATGAAATTCGAGAAGACAAACTGGCAACCGTAATATGAAGCTCGTTCCGCGAATTCGACTATGCACATGAAATATGCGACCATGGGAACAGAACCGGCAACTCTACGCAAAGTTTTGGTCTGCTCATCTTCTGGACTAATCGCTCTCAATTCATCTTCATGGATAAACTCGTGAAAGTCATCGTCACTCGAATCATCATTTTCATTCAAATTGTCTGGATCAGATGGCCCTATGACCATTAACGGAATCGTGTCCTCAGCGGCAAGACTTGAATGTGCTAAATGGCTCGGATGTCAGCAACTTCAACCTAAAGATAAGAATTTGAACTTACACATTGCCTACGATGTAGATCTTGGAACACGACACCTTGGTTTTGATGATAAGGACTTGCGACAGGTGTTATCATGGCTGTGATACCTATGACTAAGCTAAGCTACTATTCGCGTAAGCGCGAACTAATTTATTACAGCTATGATCACTCCTGAGACTTGTCTCGGATACACAAAGGGGCATATAAGAAAAGGAATTATTTTCTTTTCAAAAAGGAGTACTGTAGCATCAATATTTGAGACAATATTTTTCTGGTTAAATTATTCGGGGGGCCTCTCAATTGGCAAGATTGCCGGCTAATAAGCTAGGTGTACTGTAATACGACGTCACAATTGGCAACATAGTTCAATCGGCCCAGTCAAATCTTTGGTTGCTTTACCACGAAGCAAGTAGGGCCGCAGCACATGAACTATTCTCACTACAACCTATGAATCGTAGTAGTACAATTCTTCAAAACCGAACACCTCAATATCCATCAAGTCTCGCTTCTTTTCTACTTGCTATTTTCTTTCTCTTGGCGCAAAGTAATTTGATTTTGGTAATCTAATTAATAATCCTTAGATAGTTTAAACTAGGTTTATGCTTTATGCTATCCAATAAATTTCTACAATAACCTTTTGGATTTGTCAAGATATTTAATAATAAATACTTAGGTCGTACAAGAGCGATTATGCTTAGTTAGAAAACACAGCCTTGTATTTATTTCTATCATTTACTGATAAATCGATTTTAGGGGCGGTACTTTTGAGAGTCCATGATTGACACCTGTGAGAATATCAGGAGGAAAAACGATTAGAGCAACTGATAGAGGTGATTATTAATCTGAAAATATGAGAACTACGCTTTCCCTTGCCAGGCGCTAAAATTTTGAGATCGGAATGCAGAGGCATTTGTTACAGGTTTAAAATATCAAGCTTTCATCTGCTTCACTTGTCTGCAAATGATCAGGTTCTAAAATCTCAGTCCTAACATCTCTTACACTTTAGGATCTAGCCACTAGATTTATATGTAGTCATATTTGATCTCTTCCTTAATTCAAATCTTAAGCGTTTCGCAGATAATAGCCTCAGAGTGGGGATGCACAGTCGCCGGAGTCACTAATTTTAACCTACACGTAGAAAATATCTGAACGAGAGGAAGGAGCAAACATAAAGAGATGATCGTATGATACAGATTTCGGAGCCATAAGCAGTCTTTGTTTTCAAGATATAATACGAAAATTTTTCCTAGGCACGACTATTTCCCGGGGGCAGTTATGCCGTGACATTCTTTAATATTTTCAGAAATGCGGCCGTGTTTGCATTATTGATCAATTCAGTTACAGTCTTCGGTCTCACCTAAAGGATCATTATTGGCATTATGTTTGTATATATATTATTTAAGGACATATTATAACCACCAATAGAATGATTTGCTTATACTTTATTTTTAGCGGGGCAGTGTGTGCTCTGCCGGCCAGAATTGCTCTAGAAAAGAGCGAGCGGGGATAACCTGGTCAAGAGCTGCGAAGGTACGATTCGAACACGACCTGCGCAGTTCGCGAATAATCACCCCCAAACTGGGCTGGAAGTTACATGAATAAGAGAGGAATGAACTTGCAGAAAACGTTTTCAGGCGCAAGCATGTAACAAATCGGGTTCACATTTGGCCGCTTATATTCTTGGTATGCCACCTTAATTCTGCCTTACGCCTATAAAAAGCAATCGTCAAGCGAGAATGGCTACCTTGACCTCAGCTCTAAAATCCTTCGCACAATGCCAAGACTAAAACGAACCTTCATTTCACGACCCCATCCCCAAATTCAGCCACTTGGGCATGGAGGCGTCCAATTGAAACTGGTAGATTATTGAAAAACAGGGCAAGAATCTCTAGCTCCTATGTCTGATTTGATGTCTATATGTAGAAAATATGCTTGAGATCATATAAGTTGAGGATCCCCAACCGACTTTAAAAACTTTATTTGCGCTCTTGAAATTAGGATTTGAGTGGGCCAAGTGCAGCAACTATCATCTTGCTCCTTTTTACCAAGCTCTGTTCCGAATTTTATTATAATTCCAGCGGATCAAAGCACACCTACTGTAATTATACCCTCCCCCAAAACCAATGCCAAAGTTTTCAGTGAACAACTGTCTAATTATTTTTGCGGCAGTTACTGTATGTTAGCCATTTTTGCCCTGGAAACTTAGTATCGCAATGTCTGAAAAGAAGAGTTCTTCGGCGGCAACGGCCTTTGGCCTCCTACTCCAGACAGTCCAAACAGCCGCTATTGTTGGAATACTCGTCTGTCTTGCCTTCATTGTCAAGGACATCAAGAAGATCACCTCTGAGGATTTTGTCTTGAATGTCGAACATGACGGTACGCTCCGTACGGAGACAAGCATGTTGATGGGCTATGGAACTTCGCCGTCTGTGCCATTTTATATGAAGGCAGTGGCGGGTAATTAAGTTTTATACCGGCTGAAAATATTGGGGAAAGTGTCAAATACGACATGAGCAGGACTAATAAACTCGGGGGCTTAGAGAGGTTTCGTTTGAGACGTGGCTGAGTAAATACCCACCTGTAATTTTCAGATATTGTATTTGTTAGATTTGGGGCCCTTGTCAAGCTTGAGTTCGTGAGTGTAAGGCGGATCCGAGCAGGCGACCTGAGTTCTGATCATCTGCGGGTGCCAATTACTCTTTGCAAATTCACTACCTAATACTCGAGTAAAGTAGCTTGTCTGAGAAGTAAAACTTTTAAGACATCTGAACCACTGAGAATTCATTCTAATTGCTATCCAAAATTTGAATTTTTGACTGCATGTACAGAGACTGGTGCTGAGCCGCGACGAGTACGGGTCGCCACTGACGGCTCATTATGCCCGCAACCCTTTCAATTCTCTTCTCACATACGAATTTACTATATTTCGAACTCAAATCCTCGCATCCAGGTTATCCAAATATCAAAAAGATTCACTAAAATTGATGCACTATGACGTGGAGGAGCCTCAATTATCACTCTCTAATTGGAGCCTATTGGTTAAAACAAGTATCTTATATCTCAGCACTGCCATTGCCACGATTCGTCCAAATTCAATAGCTGCTCCGTATTGCCACGGTTAAGAAAAGCCTCATCTGAAGCCCGCAACGTGAATATGGAACACATATGAAGCGGAAACCGAAGAGCTGCGATATACATAATTATTTATTGTTGAGTCGGTAGTGTTTACCGATTTGAGGCAGTCTCGCTAACTCGGCTGAAGGTGAGTTTCAACTGCATGACCTGCAGTGTTGCCGAAAATCTTAAGCTAGAGACTGAATGAATAGACAGACATAGATAAAATAAACTGCACAATACCAATTTCAGTTCAGGTTAGTGGTTTATAATCCAAAAAGCAAACATTGAAGCCATCTCTAACTGTTAACTTTCTTCGTTGCATTCATTACCTTGATCCCTGGAATATTAACCCTTCCAATGCGCTGACTATAGCAGCTGCAGCTAAGATACAATGATGGGAGTAGAAACTGGCCAGCGATTCTGGTATCGATTTCTCTTTATTTGCGTACAATAATCTATTATCAACCTTCATAACGCAGCTTCGAAAAGTCGTTTTTGGATAGTTAAACTCAAAGAACTGATTTGGGAAGCTAAGAGAGAGGAAGCCGTGGTTCAGGCCAAATCAAAAAGAATGCTTCATTATTGATAGAAGTAGGAAAATCTTGCTAATACAAACCATATCTGGCCAACTTGGTATTGCCAAAATATGTCTAGATTGAAATTTCTATTCGTATGAAAAAATCTCAGCATTTAGTAGCGACCAGAGTGCTTCATTCTTCGTCCTGAGATATTTTATCGCTTGCGTGGTACAATATAGGACACTGCGCCTTCCTACTATCAAAGAGAGTGCTGATACTTGCACTGGTGCTCGTAATTCCTAACGCCAATGTTTTATTAAATGTATGAAGATGGTATGATTCACGAGGGCGTTTTGAGTCTCGAAGAAACTTCAAACCTATAAACAATCTGCTTGAGGTTGCTTTAGACGTGAGTCCTTGATTATGAAACTTCATTACGGTACTGGACGTAAGCACGCCAACGAGCTAGCTTCAATGGTCGCTTCAAGCATGTAATAAAGTGAAACAGAGAGCAATCGAGGATCCTGAGAGAGGCACTGGCCAAGAGGCATGAGATGTTGATGACGGTCATTACAACCATGGAGCTTACGCGAAAGCGCCTTCCATACGCGAAAATATTTACAAGGAATTTCTGATATACAGGTCGGCCTATGAGATGAACTTCCGTTCTAAATCATCGCCACATGATCACAAAAATTACAGTGTGCACGAAAAATAGCTTATTGTTAAGGCATTCTATACCTCGTACTAGGTCGTTAGTTAAATAAAAAGCAAATGCCACAAGCGCACATATAAGAAGATGGCTCGATTTAAGATCCAAACGAAATACTTGTTGGCGAACAATTTCACTGAAATCCACCTCTAGGTCCGGCGACGTCGAGAAGACCGGATCCGAATTTTCTCGATCTTAGTAATTAGAGAATTTCCCATTTTCCTGTTCTATTCTGTTTGCGGAAGACTCACTTTCTAGAGCGTAGGGAAGGCGACAAAAGCATGCAACAAACGAAGTAGATTGAGAAGAGCGGGAGGGAAAAGTGGATATTTCTATTAAGTTATTATTCTAGTGAGGAGAAGGGAGGTTGTGAAAGGGGCGATAACGCCATGGAATCGACGGCTTGGGGGCTAGGGAGATAGAGAAGAAGAAAGGATGAGCGAAGTGGAGTTGATTTCAACGCTACAATCGGACCATCGGGTTCCACTACTGTATGATGAGGTTGACTTCGGGTGGGAGGTGTTCGAGACATGACTTAAATGACTTACAGGATCATCAACCGAACCAGATCAAACCCAAACGGAGGCTTACCATAATTCCAGAAATACAACTGACGAACCGTTAGTGTACACTTGTTTAGGGAAAAAGGAAGCACTACAGACAGGAGTCGTTTTGTCTGTATCACAACCAACCCACCAACCCACCTCGACTCCTTCGCCTCCGTACTGTACCATAATCCCATGCACGTCCTCGGGAGCGATCCAAACATGTCGTCAGACCCGGGACAGGAAATACTGCCAATAACACTCAAATATTCGCGCAGGCTCAGCCCCTGAATAATGGCGCGGTCATTGGTGTTGCCCCTGGACTCAGACCCTGGTTTGGCAGCGGCCCCAGGGCCGGTGCGATTTAACATGAAACAAGAGACGGTCAGGGGACGGGCGAATGACTTGACTGGGAGCCCACGAGATCTGAGCGAGATGGAAAATGTGACCACCGTCTTCAGCAAATAGGTGATGATGATTACTGGGAGAGCCGTGATCTCACTCCAGTTGCGCTGAAGAAGAGATTTGAGAGAGCACCGGTGAAGAGAAGGGGCGCCCATACATAAATAGTTGGAGGCCAAGAGATCTCTGGTTGGGCGCTGGGCCGTTTGAGACTTGTAGAGCTGACTGGTGGTGCACCACTCCTGTCCCATTCCGCCTACGCCTCATCGACTGTTCTCGGCGGGACATGGAGATCCAACAAAACACGACACTCACGAAGTACGAGGTACGGTGTCTCCGTCCATGTACATGTACTGTCCATGTACTACTACACCGCACACAGCGCCCGCCACTGCTGCTTGATACGGCGCTCTTCTTCAAGATGACAGCTGGGCAGGACTCGGCCCCTTTTTATTGATATCCTGGCGGGGCCTCTTTGCTGGTTCGCCGTGCTTCAGTAATAGTAAGTAGCCAGACGGTTGAATATTTTGTATAGAATTCAAAATACATAAAACGAGAGTCCAATGCAGCACCCTGTGCGTGTTTTCCAGGCAGAAAGCCTTTGTTCAAGTACTTGTCCTCGATACCTGGGACCCGAGAGACGGTGACTGACCTAGTTGGTATCTGTGCCGCTTTGTTCCTTGGTGGCTGCACTTGTCGACTTATTGGAAGCCATCGGCCAAGGGACCCCATGCGACAAGCCCGTGTTTCTGCTTCAGCGCTCCCCTGCCAGTACGAGGTCCAGGAGAGGCGCTGGTCCAATCAGTCCCGTTATTGAAGATTGAAGGCCTTTTCTACATGGACCCCCATTCCCGTGGACTCCACGGACGCTCCTGGAGATTCCCTACTGCATTTCGGCTCTGTAGCACGACGAGGCATCACGATTTTTTTCATTCATTCTCATTTCCTTGGCCTGCTAAGCTTCGACCTTGTGGGAAGCCTCCTCGTACTCTGCACACTGTCGTTTTTCCTTCTGTCGGCTTCTTCTTCTTGTCCGAGTTCTTTCTTCTGCGTGGAGAGACCCGAAGACGATCGATCCACTACTTATCAGCCTTTCTCTCTTTCGCCTTCTGTTTGCGCTTCAGCATTGCTTGATCGCCCCATTCGGGAGCTCGACGCTCTACTGATTGTGTTCGGTGATCAGGGCACGGCACGTCTGAAACGACATCGAGGAGACCGTTCTGTAAAAGCAGACGAGCTTTTCCGGTATCTCGGAAACGAGCATTCACGAGACGAACACACTGCTGGTTGAACCGACGGTTAATTTAACCCACGTTTTGAACTTTTGAAGAGGTCAGGGACGGCCAGGCACAGCTAAGAACAGTCGCACATAACTTTCGAGGAGTCTTTTGGCTGGGTGCAATACGTTGCGGGGGAGAAGAAACAGGTTGTCAACCGCATGAGGGATCACCGCAAGCTTTCGAAACACCAAATGTACGACGATATACTTCCCTTTTCTTGGTCAGCCGGTGGTGGCCCGATGGACCCTTTTGGCGATTAAACCGATTCCTAATTGACCACTCAGTAGTAGTCTGAGGGCGAGGGTTTCGAATCGTCGGCCATCCTTTTGGCCACCACCTGTCATTTCGTTCTCTTTCTTGCTTGCACCTCACTGTCGCTGAACTTCCTCAACCGCGCTGGATGAGGTTGTGTTCAACTGCTAATTTCATCGCGCAGGATTTGTTGAGGTGGGGTATTCACTACGACTATTGCAGTACCGGACCAGAGCACCTGTTTCGATTCCGTCCATATCGCCACCCCGAGAGCGCTTTATGCCACAACATTGTTCTGATTCGACTTTAAACTTCGACTTCGACGTAGACTTGAATACGTATTTTGTCTATTTTATTCGGATCCTAGCGACCGACCCACGCTCTTTAGCAAGCCAATATCATTCCAAAACCGAAATTTGACTTTTTTTGTCTATTTTCACTTCAACATTCCACTACATATTTTGTTCAGGCAACAGAGAATAAAAAGGCGGAGCAAATTGGCGACATTGACTGGTTGAAGATTTCTCATTTATATTTGAAGGATTGAAAACGGATTGTGATTTGAACCGAACCTACGGCAGCGCACATATACTAATCCTTCGTTCTACGGCTTCATGCATATGCAAACACAATAATAGCAAAGTCTTAGAATAGTTGGACTGATCACGAGGGAAGGATTTTCGACCTTTTATATTCCAAAGGCTGGCTGTCCGGTTTGAGAGGACCCAGATTTCGCTATCCAGATGAGTCAACAGAGATGGCCGCAACCGTCAAGGTCAGCTGGAGGAGGAGGGTCTGTGAAGAGAGCGAGAGAGAGGGTGGAAGCTGGTTTACCTCCTGAAATACCTCAGCCTCCATCCCAAAGACCTTCCGAGCCTGCAAGAGCAACGGCACCAAGTCCGCCGCAATTCCGGGCAAGACCTCAATTGCCACAGGCGCTCGCGGGACAAAAGAGTGCGCAAGCTCCAATTGGAGTTGCAATATCTCGTCCAACACAGGTACCACAATGGCCATTGGTTGCGACGATTGAGGGGACACCAGACCCTCGAAGTAAACAATACCAACCTCCCGCGGGCCGCGGTGCTCCACCTCAACGACCTCCACGACCAAGTCGAGTACCTTCTATTCTTGATGCTTCACGACTACAAGATCATACGCCGAGTTTCCAGTACAAACCACAAAATGCCCCAGAACCGTCGAGAGGGAGGGCACAGTATCAAGAGGATGGTGATGCGTCGCCGGGGATCACTTCTCCCATTACTATGTCGTCAAGGCCATCAACCACCTCCTCCGTGGGGTCAATACCCGATTTTCCAGTACCTATGCCAATGGTGGTTCCGGCGATGGGGCTGCCGCGAAGAAGTGCTAATCTCGGCCCGCCCCCTACATCAAGAAGAGGTGCTTCGTCATACTACTCACAAGCATCCTACGTTTCTCCCATTCCCGAAGAGAGTCCCCGGACGCAACCTTCGCATGAATCGTATGCATCGAGTGCAGCGATTCCCGCAAGTTGGGGTTCTGAGTCGCCGGGTTTCCGATTTGAAGATGACGATGAGTATGAAGATGATTATCGAGGGTCAAGGAGATACATACCTGAACCTATAGAAGAAGGCCGGGAGTCGAGGGAATCCAATGGTGATGATAGTGATGATAGGGGATTAATCCGAAGCGCCTCACTCGGGAAACGAGCGAAACCTTCGGTGGTTACAACGAAAAGTTCAGAGATGACTCGGCCAGCTCCAATGCCGCAACAACCATCAAAATTAGAAAGGATGGGGGTACTCGACGGAGGCGCCATTGCTACCGCCCTGGCCGCATCAGACATGCGAGATGGACAGAGGGAAACTATGTGGCCAACTGCAGGAAATGTTGCGTCGCCTCTTGCTGGAGGGACAGGCTTGATCGACAAGTCCACATCATCATCGGATCAAAGCGTGCCCCAGGTTGCCAGAGCAGTGACTGCAGATGAGCCTATATCTAGCTACCAACAAAATGCCGCGGCAAAGGAGATGTTGGGGGCATACAATGCTGCAAGTTCCTTAAAACCTGCGCGGACGCCCAGCCCTGGCTTTAGTAGACTGTCGGCGATTAGACGGCCGCCTCGGCTGGATATTGATGCAGTGAGAGATGCCGAAGCTAGAGGAAGCTTGACAAGTTTGCCTGATCTTATCAAAAGAGCTACTCGGCTCGCGGCCATGATGGATAGAGGGAGGAGGCCAGGAAGCCGCTTGAACGACCTTAGCGACTTCGGGAGCGATATTGAGCTGGCAAAAGAGAAAGAGCTAGGTTGTAAGTGCATATACCCTTCTACATCAACATTTTCTAACCATCCACAGCGCCATCTTCTGATGAGAAGCGCCAATCTGGTCTTTCTGGCATGCTCGCTGCATTTCCGCCTCCTGGTCTTGCAACTCCCATTAAAACCGGCACTCCAACTCGTCCAGCTTCCGCGTGGCCATCTCCTTATGATGAATCATCCTCTGCAGGCTTGGATCCAAGAACAAGGGAAGTCCGCGCTAAAAAGGGACGCCGATGCTGTGGCCTCCCTTGCTGGGGATTTATGCTCCTTGTTTTGATTCTCCTAGTCATCATTGCCGCCGCTGTCGTCGTCCCGCTTGAATTCCTCGTACTCCACAAACCTAAATCCACATCCACAACCAAACTCTCTGCACTCCAGCAGTGTGAAGCATCCTCTTCCACTGAATGCCAGAACGGCGGCACATCCATAATCGACAACGGCTCCTGTGGTTGCATATGTACCAACGGATTTACTGGACCTACCTGTACCTTTGCCAACGGCACTGGCTGCACAAGCTTCTCACTGTCCTCCAGTGATGGCACTTCGGCCGTTAATAATGTCACACTGGGCGACTCCATATTGCGTCTCATCCAGGAATCCCAGACTAATTTCTCAATACCCCTCTTTTCAAGCGTGATCCTCGCTCGTTTTAATGCCGCAAACCTTACTTGCGCGTCGGAAAACGCTCTCGTGACTTTCGACGGCGAGTCTACACGCGTGGGAAGCGCAATGGATAGGGTGGACCCTATTTCTACAGCCGCCCCATCTACTTCCACGGGACTTGGATCGAGCCAGAATAATCATCGTCGGGAAGATGGTGCATCGACCTCGAACGGAATTATATTTGATGGCGCTTCCCCTACCACTGCTCCCTCCTCTGCCCCATCTGAGACCGCATCATCCAATCCTAATCCTTCCTCATCGAACCTCGACCCTACTGGCATCTTTACAGCAACACAACTGGTGCTTGATTTCGCTCGAGTCACAGTTCTATTTGTCCTCCAGCAGGAACAACTCAACGCGGCGGTGACGGCACAAGGTGCCCTGCAGCAGTTCTTCAGCTTACAGAGCAACTTGGGCAGCTTCACGAATGGGGCCGCGAGTAATGTGAGCCTGGGCAACGGTAATTGGGTAGACCTCGTGACTTTCAGAGTCGACCTAGGGAACGGCACAGTAGGGAGCGCCAATGCGTCGAGTTATGTTGGAAGGAGGAGCGCTTCAAATCCCATCATTTTATGGTGAGGCGATTATCTGATATGTGATCAATATGGGACTCACCCAATACGACGTCGGGATAGAGGGAGAATGAGAGGACTTGTATATAAGCTCGGCCCTCTTCCCATTCACCTCATCCCTACCACACTCGTTCGACACATCATTTCCCTTAGAACATTGTCTTCTATTTTCTTGCCTTTTTTATTGTTTGTTTCGAAATGGCAGCTCCGCGAGCATATTTTGACACTTTCGCGATGCATATATAGGTGTGGAGTTTATCCTGCTTTCTTTTTGGCGGCCTTATGTGGTTAAGGGTATACCTGTTTGCTTTATGTATCTTTCTAGCGGATTGACCAGACGCGCGATAGGATTGTTTTTTGAAGTGACTTTGAGAGGAACACTATTGGTTGGCTGCGGACAGGGATCCATGCAATGTATATTTTACGACGCTAGTGTCGGCGAACAGGAATGGAATGGGAAGATGGACAGGGGAGAAAATAGGCTTGAGGTGTAACTATGGGGTGCGTGGTGGTAAATCTAATGAATGAATGAAGGGTATTATTCATGAATATTCCTCTTGACTTGGCTCCTTTTCGTGTTTCGTGTTCCTCTACCTGCAGTCCAAAGATATCCATTTTTTATATCACACTTATTCTCCTTCAGAGGACAAGGTCACGTCCTATCAGAATGGAGAGAGATAGGTTTATTAAAATACAAATGCTATAAACCAATTGAAGTATTCATAGAGATCAAAAGCAGTTTGTAATAAAATTCCACGTACTACCAGAAACTCGAGGCCCAGAACAAATCTTTCTCACCAAGTTCTCTCGCTCGTCGAAGATAAGGAGTAATGCCATCAAAAATATGCCTAAGTACTTTCTATTGATCGAAAGATATGTCTGTCGATGGGCGTGGCACAGATGATTGACCTATAGAGATAAACCAACCACCACCAGTCACAGGATGTTAAGTCCGATATGTTCGATATAGTCTGGTTGGGTCTATCGTAAGTCAAACAAACCTTCCTTGAGAACACATACGATATTTTCCTTTTTCTACCTTTAAACTTTAGTACACTAAATGTCACTGCCTGATTCATTTGTGATTGCAGGAGTCACACGGCAATGTGCTAGAACCTCGCATGACTTGAACTATTCCCTCTTCAAACCAAAAAAACCCTGGATACCTGAGACAAGTTTTCAAAATGGCTTTTATTACGAGCCGTAGACTAGGATCGCTGGGTGAGGAGTTTTAAATTTGTTATTTTAGGAGTATAAAAGAATCAGCGGTGAGGGTATTAGAAAAGAAATCCGAGATAGCGAAAGCATAATATTGTGGCTTTTTTGACTTTTGCATAAATAAATACAATACTACAACCTCTATGAGGCCGGGCCTCTGGAAAAAGCTAAATTAATATAAATAGAATAAAAGAACCTACACAGTCCAGGTTCGTAGGAATGCACGAATTGTAAGACATGGTTGGGCACCCGGGGAATAAGGTAAGATAGGGTAGGACGGCAGTCTTAGCGACATAATTACAATAAAACAACTGTGTCTCCCCAAGCAGGTTCGTTGTCCTAGAAACAAAAGCAACCGCCCCCGTCATGCTGTGCACGTACACGGTCGAGCCCAAGCCTCCAACGTGGTGTGACTAAGCCATCTGTGATTCAAAAGAAGGGTGGCAGAGCCCAGCCCCTATTTGAATCATTAAGGCTTCAATAGCTGAAGGACAGAGACAAGGCGCAAACACGTATGAAAACTTGCCGGTCTTTGCCGTGAGAATTCCCTCCCGTATCAGAAGAATGTTTTGGGTCACGGACAAGTATGCGCACCTGATTCTTCTGCGTGCGTGACATGTTCAGATGCTAAATCATGATGGCATTTGAAGGTATTTGAAAACATGGTCTGTGGACATGACTGGCAGGGACAATGGTTTACGAGTTAGATCGTTCTATAATCAATTTCGTGCAGATGTAGTTCAAGATGACAGGTAAAAATTGCGTCAGATTGATTATATTCCCGAGTAAACATACTTACTATAAACTTTTCAAGCACAAAGTAATTGAAATACGGAAATGAACGCCACCTGGTATCTCCCATAAGCTGGCTAGTCACAACAAATCACAAAAAGAAAGTTGAAGCAAGTTTAGAGAAATCGGGTCTCGCAATTTTTAACCACCTCCACAAGGGCTCTTAGCATCACATGCCCTGGCCCTAAGTCAAACTCGTTGGGGCCGAAAAAGGGATCATCGTTTGACGATTGTGTGTCCATGGATGTAATGATATAATGAATGTTTCTTCGAAGTCTATATTCCAGTTCTTGTAATCGCCTGTTCTGCTGGTCATGATCATAACCAGGCTCAAAATTTGTTAAGTCCGCAGAAGAATCAGATATTCCCAGCAAGCTCACTGCTTTGGAAGGGAGGTCCTTCGTTACCCAGTAAGGTGTATCGCGCCTCTTTCTTCGTGATATGCGAATTTGATAGGAAGGTTGGGAAGATTGAAGGCTTGTTATGTATAGATGCGCGATGACATGGGCATAGAGCGATGAAACCATTGATTCGGAAGAGCGAGGAAATATTCTCGCTAAAGGCTGAAGGTCTGGCGGTGAAAGGTGAATTGGATGTTGAGAAGCTAGAGGGTGATGTTCTGGTCGAATTTGTGGGCAGCTTTTAGAAGTAGCGGATGAGTCGGACCTGGCTGGTTTAGAGAAGATGGTCGTCTTTCGACGAAGCGCCGTGCTACTGAATTCTCGAGTAAAACAATCACGAAATGGTGATCGAAGACCGGAAGCCCCTCGCTGATGACCTGTAGCTAATGGTAACGTTGATAACTCTGACCGGATGGCTGAAATGCAGCGAGTATCCGGCAAAAGTTCAGTGGAAGGAAGATCTGAAGTCAAATTATCGAGTTCGGAAATGATCGAATTTGCACACGCCAATCGATGCCCGTCCAAATCGTATTGTGATCCGTGTTCATTGTATAGTGTATTCGTTTCCTCAGCGAATGGTAAGCCGAATGTCGCAGCTCCAGTATTCCAAGGTATCGGTGACTGAGGTGGACTGGTAAGGGCAATATCTAGTCGTCGTCTAGGTAGCATAGGGCTTGGCCTCCTTTTATAATCCGGAGTGATCGGAGGACTATGATAAGAGTCTAACCAGCCGTCGTAGCCACCATCTCCAACATGAGGAATCAGAGCAGTGCCACCGAGAGAGGATGATCTTTTTGGGATATGAATAGCTAGTCCTGGAGGCTTCTTGCCATTAAGGTCGATAACATGGGGCTTAACTGAAGTCAAAGCTGTCGCACAAGCCTTTGGCATGTTAACTAAAACACTTCCGTTCGTTGGCGAAGAAACTTACCAGAGAACTTTCTTCACCATCACAACTACTCGTATCGCTCAACCAACTCTCAGTTCTCCTCTTGATTGGGACTGCTTGAGCCAAAGTTGAGGGCAACTGCTCTTTGTTTATTTCACACTCACGATCCATCGGATTTTTCGACCATGAACCCTCGTTTGAAAACTGGGATTGACCTGAGCATTTAAATGAAAGTTCTGAGCTTCGTTTCTCTGATTCTAGTTTTTGTTTTGACATTTCTATGTCTATGCCAAGTTCATGAAGAGCTTCACGATGGTCCTGAATAGCGTTAATATTTAGAACTCACTCGATATGTCGAAAAGAATTACCAATATTTCCCTTCCTTCGCTGTCAGGAATGTCACAACCAAAACTGTCGTCACTATCAATTGAGCATTCATCGTCATCACAAATTGACGCTGAAGTGGAATGATTTATTAGAGCTTCTCCGGTGTAGTAGGCAAGACTGAACAACGGTGATCCAGGCTCAGTGTATATTGGTACATCTCGATACTGGTGTGGCCTTATAGGTGATGGAGAAACGACAGAATGGCGGTCAAAATTGGTGGGCTCTGAGTATGACATATTTCCATCCCCTAGTGTACATATCGGAAACCCGAATGTGGTCCTTTTAGAAGATGATGGCCATGAACTGGACTCCGGCACCGACGAGGACAAGAGCCTGAGTGGCAGGAGAGTTTTCATGCTAGCTACTGACCTTCGAGTTGAACTAGAAGATTCACGTCTTTTCAAGCTACAGTCGGTATCAAACATGTGATGGTCCGTTGAATGCATGATTGTACAACCTTCGAGCTCGCGTGATATTTGATGAATGATATTAATGTTGCCGTTAGAAAAGGAGGATACACGTCTATAATATGTTCTGCACAGAGAAGAGAGTGCTGATCTCGAGGTCGATTGCACAGACCGAACTACGAGCAGGCCTCTATTGCAAAACTGATCGACAAATGTCTCAATCAAATCACGAACTGGCTGCGGACGATGATGTCGTACAATGATCTAGATGTCCAGTGACGCAGAATAACAACACGAAAACTAACGGAAGGATCACTCGCAAAGAGGGACCAATGGAACAATTCTTCTTTCTCGTAAAATTACCTTGAAACCTCTCGACTGTACCAACGTTGCCTATCAGTGACAAATGGGTCGACTGTCCCTGGCAGTGTCTCTCATGAAAGACCCTTCAGCCATTTGCTGGTCCTGGCACAGCCAGCCAAGCATCCCTGGTCGGTTTGATTCCGTTTGGACGGATGACAGACAGAGAGGGGGACCAAAAGCAAAATGGAGGCGTCATTGTGGCATCAATGGTATTTTCGATTAGCGAGGACGTCCGTGCCGATCATGGCGGTGGGAAGGGCCACTACTATTGTTAGTAATCCCAGGTCGCACCTCTCGCCATGGAATTATTGGATATTGGATATTGGACTGAGATACAAGAAAAAGAGAGAGAAAAAGAAACGCCAGGGGTTCCCACCGCCCCTTGGGCGTCGGAACACGACCGCGTTCAGCCTGGGAATTGCATATGCGGCAGGCCACGGCTGGGAGTCAATGAAAGGAGATCAAGAAGATCATGGAGCGAAAGTGACCGAGGGTATTGATCTTATGACCCTGGGTCGCATACTGATATTGGAGAGAAGGGCGTGGACAGTGCGAGTGAAATTCACTGGACTGGGAAATATCTCGCTTATCTTAGAAGCCTCAGGCTTGGTCAGGCTTCGTTCGGCTCCGGTGGCTCGATCCGAATTTAGCGCCCACAGCACCTTTTAGTGGCATTATTTTTCCCTGCTGGCGTAGCTTGCAATGCATATATCATCGTCCACCCGATATATCACTTGCGCTTTGCACCCACGTCCAGACTCCTTCACTTGATGCTCATCTGTGCTCGTGGCCAACTTCAGACATCGATAGCGGTCTCTCCCTCGCAGATTGAAGGCTTTTTACATTCCCCCTTTCCCTCACTGCGTGGCGGAACTCTTTGACAGATCCACCAGGCGTTATGAGAGGTGACGAGTCAAATCGTTAGAGTCTCATGTAGATCGGTCACTCCGACACAATTCAGGGAAAATCGTCGACTACGGCACGGTACAGTATCGTCATTGGCGCATTACCTGTCTAACTATACGGTGCAATCATGTTATCCGAAGATTTCATTGCTTCGATCCAAACGGCGACCAAGTCTTCCGGCACAGCGACTGCGAAGGATGTTGGCATATATCTACACGAATTACAGCCTGCCCCGAAGATCAAGTCCTCATTTAAGAAGAGCTCGACCCCCGTCAATGCGGTGGCAGTCAGCTCTTCTCATATATTTGCAGCTCAGGCCGACAAGGCAGTGATCCATGTTTACTCCAGGGAGCGAGGAAACCAGGAGGCGCTGATATCCTTTCCAGAGAAAATACGCAGCTTGACCCTGATTGGAGATGGTATTCTTGCCCTGGGAACGGGAGAGGGAAGAGTCATCCTTTGGGAGGTAAGTGTCTTATTATCTGCAGATGGCGTTGTATTGATTAATGATTTGTCAAGGTCTGTACCGGTAGACAGGTTACGACTCCAGCTGCACATCTGCAAGCAGTCTCGTGTCTAGCATCAACCGAGTTAGATCTTGTGTCAGGATCTGAAGACTCTAATATTCATGTTTGGTCAGTGCCACAACTCATGTCTATTTCTGCAAACCAAGCACACGAACCTCTTCGAAGTCTCTCTAATCACCGAGCCGCAATAACACATCTCGCCTTAGGCCATAGTTCGAGCGTGACAAACATTTGTATTTCGTCTAGTAGGGATAAGACGGTGATCGTTTGGAACTATTGCTCGGGAGATCTACTTCGGACATTTCTTCTTCCTTCGACGCCTCTTTGCGCAACTCTGGATCCGTGCGATCGTGCGGCGTACGTAGGGTTCGAAGATGGTTCAGTACAACTCATCGAATTTATTCAGCCCACTTCTACATTGAATCCACTTTATGATACTAAACTACAGAATACACCTGTACAATTGACCGCAGCTCCCTGGACAACGCCCACCGAAACGGGCTCTGCGCTATGCGTGGACCTCAGTTACGATGGAGCAACTCTCATATCTGGACATGCTTCAGGCAAGATATCCCAGTGGGATATAGGGAGACGTTGCTTTTTGGCAGAAGTTGCTGATCTGGCCTCTCCCGTTACAAATCTTATTCTGTTGTCGCCATTTCCACAAAAGAGGATGACTAAGTTGCCTTCAGTGGTAAAGCCTAAGATTGGTGGAGGCAGCTATACTTTCACTTCCCAATTACTCGGGTCAATTGGTAACAGCGCTTTCGAATCTGCCGTAATTAATTTTGGATTTCCATCAGATGTGCTTGAGAATGCGATTGCCGAGTTTTCTAACCCTGCGGTCACGGTATCTTCCAGCGGAGATGAAGGGTTAAAGAAGGAGAATGAAGAGCTTTGGCAAATAATAAATCAGCAGTCTGCACTCCAAAAAAAGACTTGGGACAAATATACCAAGCTTAAAAGTAGTGGGGGCTAAATCGCTGCCTCACGTTTCAGGAATGCCTCAACCGCCGTCCGTGTTCCGACATTCGCGATAGCGATTCCACCCCCACATTCAAGAAAGCTTGAATGATTTGCTACCAGTTAGAGAGATCTAGGACCTCATCTGCTTGGCACCGATAAGATCTCAACCCGTGCGCCGATTCATTTTTGGCACCAAGGTACATGCAATAATTCTGTATCTCCAACTGTCGCAGAGGATTTGCGCACTCGTGCGAAGCGAAAGCCTGCTGAAACTCGGCTCTCTCGTCTAAGGTGGGTTAGACAAGGTTGATAACTATGGCATAGAATGTCAAGAGGCTTCACAAACTCAACTCGTTTGAGTAGAATTACTCTGATTGAATCTGAACCAGTGATCTCGCCAGCCTGAATAATCAACGGCCAACGATCATGGAAAGGATTGTCTCCGGCTGTCTCATTCACTTATCTCTTCAGTACATGGTTTCAGTACATTGCGTGGAGACAAACTTAGCCGCGGCCGATACCAGGCATGCTTTCTTAGGACAGTACATATCAGCAATGTCTTCCCGAAATTTTTTTTTTCTTTCAGATGCTCCAGCCTAGCACCGGGAGGGAAGGTTAATATGAGGATTGAGGCCTTTTTTCAGATACTCGCTGCCCTGGTGGTAGCGGTGTCAGCGTCACCACTTTCAGCGATTTCGAGGCATATAGTCCACGAACGCCGGTCTGAACCTCCTCCAAAATGGGCAAGACATTCACGCCTCCATCCCGAAATGGTTTTCCCCGTTCGGATTGGCTTGGCACAGCAGAATCTACACCTCGCTGAAGAGTTTATCAACCAGGTGTCCCATCCAGCTTCGCCAGACTATGGGAAGCACTGGTCTCCAAAGAAGGTAGCAGAGACATTTGCACCTTCCTCCGAAACAATATCTGCAGTGAAAGAATGGCTATATGCTTCGGGAATCGAACTTCATAGGATTAAAATGTCTGCATCAAGGAATTGGATTACGTTTAATGCAACTGTGACGGAAGCCGAGTCACTCCTGCAGACAGAATACCACCTCTACAAACATCAATATGGCCATAATCACATTGCTTGTCAAGAATACAGTATTCCATCACACTTATCAGAACATATCGACATTGTCACCCCAACAGTTCATTTCGACCAAATGGTTGGCCAGCCTAGACGAACTGCTCACCACGAAGATTTGCCTCCTCCATTGCACGAATTGAACAGAAGGATGAAAAGCAAGAGAGATCTGCCAGCTTCTCACGGTTTGCTCGGTTCGCCAGAAGATGCGTCAAATCCAAAGCAGGGTGCCAAGGTCCTCAATGCGCTGATGACTTTGGAAAATTGTGACACCATGATTACACCGGCTTGTTTGCAGGCGCTCTACAATGCGCCACCAGCAACCACGGCTATGAGAAACAATACCCTTGGCGTCGTGGAATACACACCTCAAGCATTTCTTCAGACCGATTTAGATCTGTACTTCCAACAATTCGCCCCCCGGTTAGATGGAAAATCCCCAATCACTAACCTGATTGACGGTGCCTCCATCCAACATCAGAATGAAAGTTTCAATTTCAATGGCGAGTCCGCTTTGGATCTCGAATTTGCCATGGCTTTAATCGATCCCCAACAAGTGACCTTGTTCCAAGTGGGTGACCTTGTCAATGGTGGAAGTTTCAACAATTTTTTGGATGCTCTCGATGCAAGTTATTGCACCTTCGAGGGTGGTGACTCGAAAGACCCCAATATTGATGGCCAATATCCAGATGCTTTACCTGGTGGCTTCCAAGGACCTGAAGCTTGCGGAACCTTCGCAACGACGAACGTCATTTCTACTAGCTATAGTTCAAACGAAGCTGACCTAACCGCAAAGTATGAGATGCGACAATGCCTTGAATATATGAAGTTGGGCCTGCAGGGCGTCTCGATTCTCTATTCCTCTGGCGATTTTGGTGTCGCTGGTAACGGCGGCCAGTGTATCAACCCTGTGACCGGGGCTTTTAATAATGGCTCATCCGGGATCTTCAATCCGTCGTTCCCTGGCACTTGCCCCTACATCACATCTGTCGGCGCTACCCAGGTAACGAATGGCTCTACAGTCAGATCACCTGAAAGTGCTTCGGAGCGAGTCATATTCTCTGGCGGTGGATTTTCGAATGTCTTCCCCATGCCTTCTTACCAGAAAAATGCTATGGCAACCTACTTTGCCACCAACGCACCACCATATGGGCCTGACCGCTTCAACAACTCACAAAATGTGCGTGGATATCCTGATGTTTCCGCGAACGGTGTAAACTATGTCACTGCCGTCAATGGCGAGTTTTCTCTAGCATTTGGCACTAGTGCTAGTACACCTACGTTCGCTTCCTTGGTCAACATGATCAATGAACAACGCATTAATGCAAAGAAGTCACCAGTCGGGTTTTTGAATCCAACTCTCTATGCAAACCCACAGGTTTTGAACGATATTACAACCGGTACTAATCAGGGATGCGGGACCAAGGGGTTTTCTAGTGTCGAAGGATGGGATCCGGTAACTGGGCTGGGAACCCCGAATTTTTCTGCAATGTTGGATCTGTTCATGAGATTGCCTTAGAAAAGATAAGATATGTTGTATTTTGTAGACGGCAGGTAAATTAATAAGATCATTGGTTTTCATGTTCTATAAATGGGTTCCATGGCTGATCATAAGTCTCAATCCCAATGTGCAGCCCTATTGAATTCTAATTCGCACCAGGCATGTAATCGGTCAATTTGAGCGGGATGCAGGAAGAAGCATTCGAGATTTGAGATTGGTAAGAACAAATGCACAAGAGAAATTCTACTCAATCACTTCTCGATATAGAAGACTTTCTCACTCAATACCACCATCGATACTTTCCCTCACCGGCTCTGCTCATTTGGATTCACGGCCAAACCATAGCGAGTATGCCTATCAATCTCTCTGTCCACCTTGCCCCACGCGCTTCCGACTTCCTCTCTATCGGCAGCTCAGATCCGCCGTCTATGCATAACACGGTGCCGAAACAAGCTTTCCTGGACAGCACCTGCGACAAACAGTGCATTAATTGTTCGTTCTGATGGACGTTCCGACCCGAATAACATACGATTTGGATGGAGGTGGGGGTATCTACATCATGCATTTGGTATAAGAAGTCACGAAAAGAGTATCCGATCCAAACTTTTGGTTTATACAGGATTGAATACCATGATGGCTTAGAATACATGAAGATTTGTTCTGGGATTTAAAAAGTTAAGTAGAATTATTATCGGAATTGGTATTAGAAGCTGTGTAAATCTCCTTCAGCGGACTTGGGGCTTGAAAAGCTTAGAGTTCATCATCTACAATCATAACTAGTCATGGGTTGCGTAGGCTTTTCGATCTAGATCTTATGGCATCCTGTATCAAGGGAAAAGAATATATAGGCGATTTTTAAGACATGAAATAGCCAGTATTGAGAGTCGAGACCGCTAAAAGTTACTAAGTTCGAAAATATTAACGCCAGAGTCACTTTATGCCTCTATCGAAACCAAATCAAATGGGCCAAGCTTCGACTTCTGTCTTTGTACCGCTATTAGTGGTTTTATTAAAAGGAAGTACGGATTATAAATATAGGGTGGCTTATATCCATATGAATCAGTCAAAAATCAAAATCATTGCAAGCCACGGTACTACTAACTCTTTGAAGTCCTCAGATATAGCTAGATCGCATCGCTATTGCAGATTGTTGGAAAGAAGCTCACAAGGGTCACGTGACTTACCTCATTCACATCATAGGGTTCTTTGAAGCTGGATAGCCATCCGGGTGAAGTATTTCCCTCTGGGGAATAGCCGGACAGTATTTGGCACAAAATGTACATACTCTTGGTGTTATTCTTTTGAAGACGTCTTGAAGTTATTCTTAACTCCATGTTCTCTCGTGAAACACGGTCCCGCAAACTGTCTTCTAATTGGCTATTAGTTTGATTCAGCTTTCGAGGCTGAAATCTACCTTTATCTACGATAAAGATACGAAAGGAATTGACCGTACTGTACCATGTTTCCCTGCCGCGAAGATTTTTTGTAGGCAACCGTACCTTCCACAGGAATATAATATTTGTGAACTAGCCAATGAACTTGATTTGAGCTCTTCGTCGGTACCTTTTGGAGTTGCTCAGTGCGCAGAATACAAAGTGAGGGATTTAATTGCTCCAGAATACTGGACATTGATGACGGATACCCCAATAGCTAATATGTGTCGATTAGGTCCAAGGCGGAAACAATCTAGTCATTGGTCGATTTTTTGATCAAACGATTTTGCAAACGTGACTTGAAGTTATTGGCCTAATCCACGGCGTACAATACCTAAAACATACAGCCATGGCTGATCCGTAAGTATTGAGTACCCATAGCAATTATTACTGGACTGACATCTGTAGGGACATCTATAGAGAATCGGAGACGGCGGAGCAGCAGGATTATGAACGAAGGATGTTCACAAGTGGCCATCATCCAGCGGCACACCAGTCTCTCCCTACGGACGATTCAAGTCAGAGCACTGAAGATAAGTCCCATTCGTCAATTCAAGGGAAAGTGAAAGGTTTCTGGGATCACAACGTGAAATCAGCTTTCCCAGAAGCTATAACAGATATTGGAATTATCAAATCAGCCATCGCGGTCCAATCCAGTGTTAAACATGACATTCGTGATGCGAGACGGTTTCCTGAGATAGCTCATGTTGCTGAAGTTCGACGTGGGCTTGGTCTCTCACCAGATGAAACTCGATTTCGGGTAGATAGAAAGGCTCACGTCCAAAACACCTTTGCCAAATATTTGGGTGTTGATCCTGCAGAAGTGCATCCTGATGATATCCCCATCGTTGGGTTTGGTGGCAGTGGTGGTGGATTTAGAGCCATGATAGGTGTTCTGGGCTACTCTGCTGCCATGAAGCATTCAGGCCTCTGGGACTTACTTACCTACGTGGCAGGGGTATCTGGAGCATGCTGGGCCTTTTCTGCATATTATACATTTGGAGAGGCGAGCATGGACAAAGTTATTGATAACTGCAAGAAGAGATTCTCGCCAAACCATCCTCTCTCGCCCGACGCCGTTCGCAAGCTCCTTACTTCTCATGACGGCGCATACGTGACGATAGGCCCTATAACTGAGAAGCGATTTAGTGGGCTACACTCTGTCGCCATGGACTTATATTCGGTATTTATCACTGGACATATATTCCTCCATGAAGATCCAGCTACCAAAAAGGAAGTTGCAGGCCACCAAAATAGTTGGTATAAGTGGACACATGCCATGCAGTATCTTGCAGGTGGTGCGGAGCCACTGCCTATACTTACGGCTATTCGGCATGAGCGACCATGGAAAGATTGGGAAGACAAGGACCAGCCATTCAGAGAGCCTGACCACGATGCACTAGAGCACAAGGAGGCAAAGGATGCGTGGTTTCAGTGGTTCGAGTTTACGCCCTTTGAGGTTGGCTGTGATGAACTCGAAGCTTGGGTACCGACTTGGGGATTTGGGCGCCCGTTTTCAGAAGGTAAATCTGTCATGCAATTGCCAGAGCAATCTCTGTCTTTACTATTAGGGCTGGCAACAGGAGCGCCAGCTGGTCCTTTGTCGTCTTACTTGTCTACCATCAAACGACAACTTCCTCCTGGTATGTTTGGCACTTCTGTACAGGATCTTGCAGCAGGAGTGTCACGGATGTGGGGGAAGCAAGGTACAGAAGAGTTTGAAAACCACCATCCATTACATGCTTCCAATGAGCACAACTTTATGTTCCATTTATCCAAACTCCAGCCTGGAGAAACATATCCTCCTGGGATTGAGAATTCTCCACGACTACATCTAGTAGACAGCGGAATGGACAACAATTGCCCAACATATGTGCTTCTACACCCCAGTCGAGAAGTAGATGTCATTATCAACATGGACGCTTCAAGTGATGTACAAAAAGACACCTTCCAAGATCGTGTTGACCAAATCGGGAGCCGACGTGGTCTCAAATTCACCAAACGGTACGATATCAAGCCAGGAACTGAACCCACAGATCCAGACCGCTTTAAAGATCTCTATGGACAAATCTACGATGGGGTTCCTATCGAGCGGCCGGCAACCGTTGTTGATTCATATGGGGCTAAGGTGACAAACCCACCAGCTCCGGTCTGCCATCGCGATTGCACAATGGTGTATATGCCTTTACTACCAAATGACAAGGCTGTGCCCAATTTTGATCCTTCGACGGCAAAGTTCTCAGGAAGTTACAATTTGGTTTGGACACCAGAGCAAATTAATATGTTGATTAAAGTTTCTGTACAGAATTTTTGGGAGGGTGAAGGTGCAATTAAAGTTGCGATGAGGGAAGCTTGGCTGAGGAAGAAAGCTGCCAGAGAAGGAGCTCAAGGAAACACTGGGGCTGTTTGAAGAACTTTTTAAATCGAGATGGGGATTTAGATCCGAGGTAGTATTGGAAGATCTATATTTACCACATAGCTGGAGTTGAAGCTCAGAGCTGGCTTGTCTATACTTTCATATGTCTGAAATGCTTAATGTCCATCTCTTCATAATGCTCCCTCACACTTCCATACTCTGGATATTGCTTAACCATCTTCACCGTGAAAGCTTTATGGTCCGCCGGCGACTTCCATCCCGATATCATCACATACTCATTCTGTCCTTCTTTAGAGTCAATTCTCCATTCATCAATAATATTATAAGGCTGCGTCTCCTCCACGACCATATGCCTAAATTTTTCTACCACTGCGTTGTATGCAGTCACGTGGTCTCCACCTTTGACCTGCGCCCTTGCAATTGACATCACTGGAGCATCAAGCGGAATAGAGGACATATTTTCAAGGGGTATGTGAATCATCCAATTGAATTTGAGTGGCCCTCCACCAATGATTTCATTCTTAAGAGGCGAATTGATAAATTCGTGATGCCTTTCGAGAGATGGCCATATGCCGAGGATGTAAATGATAGCTGGGTCTTCAATGCACTGGAAGTATTGAGATTGGGTATCAACGACCCTCTCTTTCAGTTGCTTGCCTTCGTGTCGAAGATGCTCAATGATAGAAGGATCTGTGGGCGATATGCCGTCTTTCACTTGGAGTTGGAGAATCTCGAGGACTGGCATGACGAAATGAAGAAAAAGCGACTTGGAACGCCACCGAGCGCCACTATTGATTTCTGGTTTAATATTTGCTGGAACTAAAATAGAAAAAGTATTATGAACAACAGGAAGATGGATATGAAGGGAGTGGGTAATCATAGGTTTAGAGCTGACGTGAGTCTGCTTATCCCAAACTGGGAGCTCGTGCGATATGTGGGGTTCACACGTGATCGATCACCTTCACAGAATATATTAGGTTTCGGATCAGCAGTTCTCATAGCTGACTTTCCAACCGCATCCCAGGCTTGGCATTCAGATCCCGGAGAACTCAAGACTGTAAAGAATCGTTTAATTTCTTGTCTTCGATCTGAAATCTCTCATTCACTCCTTTCCATATCTCATCATTTTGATTTGATAGTTCTCCAAGAGATCAATTTTGTAAAGTGGCCATCGTGGCCATCAGTTGGCGATTCTCCTCCCAATTCTACCTCTTTATGTCGAAGTAGGTTTAAATGGATACTGGGAGGGAGAACATGTGGCTAGTAAATTCTCTTTTAAAGAACGAAGTAAAGTCAATACTGTGGTTAAGCCTACGATGGTGCGTGATTCTTTGTCGGCTTTTGACACATGACGCATCCACCACAGCTCTTCTTACAAGTTCCCTAGTGAACCTAAAGCCTTATTGGCGCCCTTGATATCTTTAACATCTATTGGAGGGATTGTTTATAACAATTTTATTTGCGTCAGTACCGTGACGGTTACGCGCTGGGCGACAGCTTTTACTTTTCCGTGGGTATTCGGCTTCTTCACGCACCATTACGGCTACTCTCGTGGGTTTTACCTATTACAACCCGTCTTACCTCCAACTTATTCCATATAACTTTCTCTGTCCAAAAAGTTGTGGAGCTCTATAGTGGATTTTAAAATGTGCAAGCGCAAACTAGCTCTGTCAGCTGGATGCGTTCAATGATGCTTGTCCTGCGTAACCACACCTATGCAAACCTGTGCATATAGTGCCTTTGCCATGAAAGGTGATATAGGTCTCTTACTATTGGTAGATCAATTGGAAATTTCTCCGGTATTCCCTGTTTTTAATGCGTTTTTCCAGAAACAATACTAGACTAGGAGAATTATGTGAGTAATCTTAGTCAAAGATATTCCTTCTCCGTGGAAATGGGGATTTATCCGGGGGTTCTAAGCGAGGGGAACAGTGTTGAGATATGCCGAGGGGACTGCACTTAGTAGTAATGGATTTTACGATGTATGCGCGTGGAATCGACTTCTGGGTGCATATACACGAGAACTACTGTCACGCTGCCTGGTATCTTGCCTAGATATAAAGTGAGAACCGACCCTCCTTTAAACTCTTCTCTTCCGTACAACTACAGACAATAACACTAGCCCATAATACACCCATTATTCTAATACAACGACTTCAGCAATGATGGGTATGCCTTTAATTATCTATTGAAAAATAATTCTGTTAAGATTTTAACTAGCACCACCGCCATTTCCGTTCGCCCGCCCTTCAGCGGCCTTACCACCCGTTGAATATGCGTATCTACGTGTCAACGATCCTGTTTCCCAAGTGGAGCTGTGGGATGATAGCCTAGCGTGGCTTGTTGTCAAGCAGAATGATATCTGTAGTATTTTGACTGATACCAGACTTTCAAAAGTGAGCAGTATAATTTCATATACCCTTCCTGAATATAGTAGGCCTACTTCTGCACCCCCTTTGATGATTTTGTCTTGAATTTCGATTCAAAATTGGAATTAGAAAGCGCAATTTACTTTAATAATTGACTAATAGAGATATAGGAATGTAATCGACCGGGATTTTCTGAGCTCAGCGCTGGCGGGAAAGCAGCAGCAAAAAATAAACCGACGTTTGTAGATATGGATCCTCCAGCTCACATGCACCAGCGTGGAATGGTGGAATCTTTCTTCACGCATGCCCATGTTGATTCTCTGCGTCCAGTAATACAGAAAAGTGTGGATGGACTCTTAGACGAACTAGCGAAACAAGGAGGGGAGCGTTCGGTGGATTTGGTTGAAAACTTTGCGTTGCCTGTCCCTAGCTATGTAAGTATTACTTCCATATTGTGGGGCCACCCGGTGTGGCGAAATGAGATATAACAGCTGATTATAGAACACACATACTCATATCGGAATCTGACATGAATATTTTCTACTTCCGTCCTTGAACCTGAGCAGATGCTGCTTTAAGCTAAGCCGTGGGTGAGCAAACCTGAGCAGTGAGTAAGCAGCCCTGAGCTATTGGTAAGCAAACCTAAGCTAGGCTAAGCAAGGGGGCTGGCTATAATGTAGGCTTTTCGGCTGCAACTACTACGGGGTAAATTAGAAGACAATGCTATGCCAAGACATAGTTTCCTAGAGAGTTAGGACAGACGTAATATTTATCCCTTAGAAATAACCTCTCTTTTTTTATCTAGATTAGCAATAGACTATAGATATCGGAGTATAAACAATGTGTAGACTTAGGCTATAAGACAATAGTACTAGAAAATTTCTATATAATTACTAGACTAGCTACAGTACATCGGTTGTTGTGGCCTGACTGAGGCAACCATGCTAGCTAGCCACCTTCTATATATAGCTTTCTCTCTTTAGAGTCACTAAACTGACGATACAGCAAATACAAGCAGGCATTCGTCTAGAACCCTTCTTCGTATTAGGCTATACTATAATATAGTAGCAACACTCCGTTTTTTTCTCTTAAATACCTTATACTTAATTGTAACGACGCAAGCGATCACAGGCTATAATAGAGGCATATAAGAGTGCGTACTACTATAGGCTAAAAGGGATCTAACTTATAGGTCTACTATAAAGGAGAATAAAAAAGATAGAGAAGAAGAAGAAAGGAGAAGAAGCTGAAATAGAGGTAAAGAGCCTGGCCAGCTACGCCATAGGCTAAGCCGTACGCACGCGAGCCCCTGAGCCCCTGAGCTTCCACGTGACGATAGCGATGTCGTCACATAATTCCCTTCTAACTCCAAAAAATCCAATAACGGAAAAGTCTCAGTCCCTCTTCCCTCACCATCTTTTCAAACCACCCCTTCTATAATATCGAAAGATTAATGCTCCCAATTAAAGAATAACGCATCCTGGCCTCATTATAGAGGGTTCCAGGGACAAATATTATTTCTCGAGTAAACGGTCGAGGATCGTTAGAATATATATACAAGTTTAGCTTTAAGTGTAAGTTATTTAAATCAGACCCCTTAAGCTATTGGCACTTCAACCTCTCTCGTCTAATTCTTAGTGGAGAAGTACGGTACATGTCGAGTAACAGGCCTAGTGGTTCAAGGTTATTCTTGATCGCGATTTTAGCTACAACAAGGACAAAAACCTAAGGCTGTTCAGGAAAATCGGGTTAGGGAAAAAAATACACAAGCACCGTTAAGGGAATTTTACGATTTCAAGGTCGCACCTAATGCTTGCTTTGGCATTCGAGTAGGTATACAAGTATAACAAATTCGTCCCATAGACCTTTTGCCGCCTTAATCAAATGTACCCGCAAACCTAAATATGCAGCCCTGAATCGTATTGCCGTCTATCTCAATTTCACACTTTACAACCTCATACGCCGCAGTTTCGTACTTTCTTAGCGCATCCTCGTGTTCCTCCGACGTAACTTGATATGCCTATCCATTGATGCGGCTGCTCTCTGGCCCGTCGACGAGCGCATTGTACTTGCCATTGCCCCATGTCTCCATTTTCCCTCCAGTTACACTAGCCTCGTGCAAAACCGGAACTTCATCTTCGGGCAGAGAGAGAAGGCTGCAGAGCTTGTGAGCACTAGCAAGTGTGCCGTAAAAGAAGTACCAGACGGGTAACTGACCTTGTTCTTGACTAAAGGAAGGCGCATAATCGAGGAGATGCGAATCCTGTGGCCGGAACTGCGGGAGTGTTGTGTCGATGCCGAGGGTAGGGTAGAGCGATGATAAGGATAGCTCTTTGTATGCCCGTCCAAAGGGGACGAAGAGGGGTCTGAAGTCCTTGTTCTGAGCGGATAGCTAGTTCTCAATTGCTATCTTTGCGCGGCCGTCAACCTTGCAGAAAACAGAGTTTCCGTCGGCGCTGCTTCCGACGTGAGACTCTGGGATTGCTAGGAGGTTTGCGGCTGCCTGGACCTTTGCCGGAGTAGAGAGGGGACCGTCAAGCTTCAGGAGATAAATAGTACGTGCTTGAGCAGGTGAGAGCATTTGTTGTTGTGCCGATGCCTTGGTAGCTAATTTCGCAATGCCGATTAAAGCAGCAGCCTCGTCGTATGTGTAGCAAAAGCGGTCTTGCCACATCTTGATCGTTGCGTGGCTGGGGTCGTGTGTACAGGAATCTTCCTCGGGCTCTTCGTAGGCGGCACTTACGGCCAAGTTTTCCAACTCGTCGAACAAGTCCATTGTGATTGGGAATATATAGAGTAGTTAAAGAGCGAATTTAGAGAGCGAAGACGGCTGAAGAATAAAGTCGGCGGTGTCGGGCGATTAAAGAAATTCGTAGTTGTACTACGAAGAATTGATTTTCGACTCAAGAAAGAAATTTGATAGTTTACACAGGCCAGTCCAAAATCCAATAGAACTAGGGAAAATCAAGTCACAGCCAACCTAAGCGAATACATGCAGTGACCTAGACAGACGTAAGTAGCAGACAGGCCAGACCTAAAAGAATAGATGGATATAAGCGTTGTCGAATTAATCGATTACGTAGGTCGCCTATAGTACTCTCGTCACATAGTATTAGGAATGGCTACGAATGGAAGGAGCAATGACGCAGAATTAGATTGCTCCTCGCAATTAGTGCTACACAATTGTATACCTATAAACTAATGTAGCTACTTCAATTCATTAATGCCAGTATTTCTACCTGCTGAATTTTGAAGAATATGTTTTGATAAGCCTAGCTTGTGCACCGTCAAAAGTGTCACAATAATATTAAGTACGTACTTTCGAAGTGTTTGCCGTGTTAGTCTCTGGTCGTTAGATCGATTAAATAAGAGCAAAATAGAGTTTGCCTCAACTACTCATTGCGTAGCTTATAAAACTTAAGCATAGAAAATAAGAGGAGCGAAGGCTAATGCACAATAATAAAAGAAAGGCAAGGCCGAGAGATTAAAGGCAAACCAATAAAGAAGGGAAACGGAGTGAGATTCTTAACTCCACATCGCAGGTGATTCTCGAAACGACCTCTGTTCCATCACCCACAAAATTATTCCGCTTTCTCCAGCTATATAAGATGCTCTGACCTTCATGCTTAGGCCACCCTCCCTTCAAATATCTCTGACCACGTTGTTCTCGAACCGCGTCCATTTTATCGCCTCCACGCTTGTTTTATTGTCACCAGTACTCCTCCAGACTCAATCTCCATACTCGCAGTCGCAGTAGGCGCGCCTCGATTTCCGATCGCTGGTAGCATCGCGTTCAACTTCTCAGGATCCCTCTCCTATCAGTTGAGCCCGCACCGTCCTCACAGCTTCTCCAAGCGTCTCCAAGCTTCATCCAGACTTCGATCAGGACCTGCTCTATTAGTTGAATGTCAGAACTCGTCGCAGGTATACATCATTATACACTCGCCGGCGGCATCGTCTCCTTTCAGTTATGCTCGTACAGTCCGTACCGCTTCTCCGAGATTTATCCAGACTTGGATCGGAACTAATTATTGCTGTGGAACTGGCCGTGCAGGTTGAAATCACAACGTTAGGAGTTCTAAAGAGAGGAGTGCATCTGCAGAAGGTCTCTGTTAGCGGAAAGAAGAAGCTCAGCTAACAGCCATTTGAGAGACACTTGTAGTATTTGAGACTACCGCATCTCGGTGCAAGACATTGAACTTGCCTTTTCGACAAGTGGCATCTCCAACCAGGTAGGCGCATTGCTGCAGAGCTTTACAAGGCATTTGGGCTGAAATACCCTGTAGTCCGACAGCCTCCGACTCTCCGTACCACCGCATGCTTCGGGGACCACGCAGCCCCTTTGCACCTTTTGTCCTCGGTCTAAATTAATCGTAGTTCAATCCATTTTAAGATGTGCGACCTGAACGCCGACTTCAACCAACCCACAAATAGTTACTGCAGAAAATTCAACTTCAATCCATCACTACCCTCTGTGCGCTCAGCTGCCTAGAAATGGTTGCCTAGAAATGATGCCTATAAATGGATTTTGTCTTACAGTCTAATAACATTTATTTAACCTAATCTACCCACCAAACAACATTCTCAATATCAATCTAGAACGCGGCTTGTTGCTCTTGTACTCAAACCATAAACATCTTAAAAATTCAACAATGTCTGTATCAAATACGCCCCCGCAATCTGACCATGATGCACGCTTTAGGCAGGAAGCCCGAGAGGCGTTTGATGTTGAAGTTACTGAAATCTCCAGCGAACAAGACAAACTCGAACAGTTGATTTCTATCCAAAGCTATAGCTTTCACACCATTAAGGAAGCCTCATGTAGACCACCATCTGACTCAGATGCCGTGCAGCAAGAGTTCGAGCTCCTTTGGCACATGTTTCTCGAGACCGCCAAGGTCCTCGAAAAAGACGACGCTTTTCAAGAAAAACTCGTCTCGTTGCTGCTATGGACAAAGGAGCTTGACTCAATTCACAGGTGCCTCCACTCAACCGGGACTAACGCACTGGCCTGGGAATCTTATGGGTTTGCAGGCAGCTTGCAGGCATTGTGGGAGCAGCTAGTGACAACTGGCACAGTCTCGCAGCAGTGTAACTTTGCCGCCTTTTCAGCCAAGGCCCTGGCTGTTGGCGTATGTCAAGATTCACTTGGCCTGACGGCAATTTGGTGCCTGCGCGAAACCCTTGAGATAGATGACGAAGCCAGAGCAATCGCCTTGCTCCCTGCGGCTGTCATCTGGATAGAACATTGTAGTCACAAACTTCTTAGTTTCTCAGCTCTGAATAAGTCCTACGTGGATCAATCTAAGGCCTACTTACTTGCTCCCGGATTAATAGCACGAAAGGCAAACATCGACCAGTATGGCTTCAGCCAGGAGCGATGGTTATTCTGGAGACGGCGCTTCCAAGAGCTCAGTCACAACGCAGATTTGGAAGTGGCTAAGAATGCCAAGAAGGGCTTCATGGGAATGATTAGCTGCGGTCGCGAATTAGACTATGATGTGCCAGGTGAAGCCAAGTTTGCAGAGAGGCTTCAATCAACTATGTGGGAGGCACTCTGCAAAAGTGGAAAAGAGAGCTTGAGTGGTGAAGATATTGATATAAATGTGGATTGGGTAGATTGAGTAATCGACATGGCACCCAAAGCATGCTATATAGGTCGAATTAAATGCTAAGAAGGCAAAGGTTATACAACCAATGCTACTTACCCGAAGTGACTGTGCAAAAGCCCGAAAGAGCCGGCGGAATACCAAACGTCGAGCCCGAATCCCCGGAACCAAAGCCTCACTAATTGTCTTCCCAAATTTCTATTATCTTTATTGTAAATAAAGTAAGCAAGGTACTCTGTGTGATAAGGCAAGGTGAGTCAAGAAAATTCAATACTAATAGAAGATAGAGATGAGCTTGAATCAGAGAGTTTTACAGCAATAATATTAATAATATAACCAGGAAGAAGTAGAATGCTGGCTTTCAACTTCAACCCATGCAGATATAGTGTTTGGAAAAGTACCCAGACGTTGCTGGTGATATCACAACCCCAACGCCACTATCTATGCCCAATTTTGACCCGTTTTACCGAAATATAAGTGTACAAGAAATTTTGGTTCATCGATTCACAACTACTTAGTGTAGGTAGCCGCTGACAACCGTTTGACCGTTTGCCCCAGTCCCAACCCCCGTGCCATTCTTCAAAAAGCACATGTTATTTTTGACTGGCGTTGTGGGCGAGAAAACAACCCACGACGCACCTACACACCCTTGTGTTGCAGCACACATATTCAGGCATGCTTCAATAGATGTTTGTGCCGAACTTGATAGGTCTATGTTCTGGCCGGCTGATGGGAGAATTTCAATTCCACAGAGCCTGAGGAAGGTGCTACTTGTGCCTGACGCAGTGTAGGTGGAGTTATTGATTAAGGGGCAACCAGCGGCATCGACAATTGTCGTTGCAACAGAGCTAGGAGCAGTGACTGTTACGGTGACTGGGATAGGCGCGGGTCTCAAGGGAATGTCAGCTCTCAGCTCAAAAACCTTGGAGACTGGCCGATCTAAGAGGACTAGGAAGTAATTACTCACTTGGACTTCTCTTGTGCCACCAAAGCTCCGCCAACTCCACCTCCAATTCCACCGCCGATTAATAAAGCAGACAATATCAAGAGAATTGTTGTTATGAGCCCGCAAGCTCTCTTCTTTGGGTAGTTCGCCTTTTCCTGAAACCTTACTGCTTCGTCCGCTGATGAGAGAGGTAGATAGGGGTCTGGCTGTATTCTCTGTCTCTCCGCCTCTTGATCCCGTGCTCGTTCATCTTCAAGTTTCTGTTTTGGGTCTAGAGAATTGGTTCGTGAGAAAGCCCATTCCGCCGGAATCTGAAGCACGACTTCTGGAGCTTCAGATGATCGTCGCATTGGCTGCATTATGCTGTTGCACGAGACCGGAGATCTGCGAAACTGTTTTGGCAGAACCCGGACGATGAAACATAAAGTTCATGCATGGGAAATTGAAGGGGAAGAAGAGGATATGAATCGACCTCTTGCCTGCCAAATGTCCTGCTCACATTGTCAGATGCCGTTGGAACCAAAATATTTCTGGAGGCGCAGTTGTGTCTATCGATAGTGTTGTGCAGCTTTTATGCATCTGTCACACTGAGCTATCTTTATCGAGCACCATGATTGGAGCAACGCTGAACGGGTTGGTGGGATTCGGTAGATGGCGGAGACGGCTCCTCAGGTTCTGACCTTTTTCACTCTTTACCATTCATTCCACGCGGCGGGAAAGGTGGGTGGGTGTGGGGGAGGTTTTTTGATTTGTTCGCTAGGAAAAAAGGGAGGTCGTCAGGTTCTGCGCCATGGTTGCGGCACGGACAGTGGCGCCACCACACTATTGATTTGGCCCATTACGGCGGAGGCTGATGCTGACAGCACATGAGTTTTTCACTTTATTCTGCTTTGGAGGGCCGGTTCCGTGTATTTTGGATTTAAAGTAGTGACAATATTCCGCATTCATGCTTGTGGTCTCACAGAAAGTGGGAAAGGTCCGAAAGAATGCATCATCTCATACTTTGCAGAGCATCCTTATCCAAATCGATCTGCTGATGTCTGACACTGTAAGTTTCTAATTATTACTTTAGCACGTTGATAGGAGATGAAAAGAGGGTAAGAGCTAATTTCATGATTTGTAGCCCATGCAGCCGTCCCATTTCGTGCCGCGGTACGTATTTCCCCACGGATCCGGCCAGTAGGATTGGTAATTGGAAATGCCAAGGAGACTGTATAGTACGGTAAACTTATATGTAGAAAACCCTTATTGGATAATTTTTCTCCATCCCTTCTCTCTCAATTCATGTTATCTCTATTTGATTGGGTATATATTATTCAATAAGTCTCCGTTTTGTAACCTTCCTCGGATATCTTGTGAAATATGCAACGCCACGTTCCCCAAAGTACCAGTGCCGGTGCTGCGCTAGAAAAGCAAATATCTAAGGCGAAAACGCCTAGAAGAACATGAAGAAAAAAGCAAACCCTAACCTCAATCTATTTATCATCCAAGACAAATGAAAAGATCTTCCATGAAAAGAGGCACTGCTCGCAGTTTGCGTAACCAATATTTTTTTTGTTGGCCCTGAACTAACAGATAATGTTCTCGTTACATTGCCCGCAGGTTTTTGCAAGCTGCTAGCGGAACTAGAGATGGCTGATTGAAGTATTCCTGACGATCGCGATGAATTTGAAGCTTTCGGTGTAGGTCGATGGTGAAGATAAATCCAATATCATTGCCGTCAATCTATCTCATATCAGTTATAAATCCTACAGTGAAATGCATTTTTTCCATCCCAAAAGGCTGCTAGGCCCGTGTTTTTGACTTACACTTGCACCTAAAGGAATTATTGGATGAAATAACTGGAAGGTTATAGAGACTTGCCTATCAAATGCGATATCAAATACCAAATGCCCCGAAACGTCTACAAAATCTATCTCAAAGGTCGCCCCCAAGCCTCCGGCAAGAACTCTCCCGGATCCTTCGCCAGTTCTTCTGCAGCCGTGATGGGATTCGCTAGAACTGTTGTATTTGGCGTGAAGCCGGAGGTTGATAACACTCCTATTCCTGTCGCATAACAATCAACACATGTTACTGTGAGATTAGGTGCCGAAATTGTAAATGGTCCTATCATTGCCGGTCTAAAAGGCTTAGCCACTATCAGATTCAGAGAGATCAGTGAGACTGTACACTGAAAATAGCTGCTCATTCACTAAGTGGCCAAAGAAAAATTTCCAATATTTGTTAAACCCGCTCGTTTGTTCAAATGCGAAATTGGCTCGAATCTCTTGGGCAAAACTTGAGATTTTCCAAGAGTAGCTTCGCCTCTGTAAACAAAAGGTATCAATTCCGACGCTGTGAGAAGGCTACCATCAGGCTGACAAAAAATAGTGGCCATGATAAATACGATCTCATTTTAATAGAAATCAAAGTGTTAAATGAACACTACCAACAGAAGTTGTTGATTCAAAAAGGTAGAATAGAAGGACTTCATGATGGTGATATATGTATCTGTGCAGAACATGAGATCCTGAGCTGAGAGAACTACCCATGAAGAGACTTCGCAAGGAAGAAGTTCCATTTCTGTGCATAAGTAGACCTTCTCTCAGGGTAAAGAGTCCAGAGGAACCTTTCAGAGCTTTCAAAAGAATTCTACGCGACAGAACGAATGAAAATGAACGAGACGAGTGGTGGGGGGAAGCGCATGAGACAAAGATTGTTCCACGATAGGAGCTCGGGTCTCAACTGCAGGTCAGACTTCCCGAATCTAGATTCGGATTACCATAGCTCAAGATAAACATTAGTATAAGCCCCATTAAAGACTGGTAGGATGGCAAGGCATTTATCATTTCAGAGGTTTATCCGCGGAATGGATTTGGGGGATGAACAGGGTCGAGTCAGAATGAGTTCGAATTGGGATCAGGAAGTTCCCGGTAAGCCAGGCGCAACCGGCTCAAATCCAACATAATATAGGTCCTCATATCCAACATGTTACAAAAAGCGCACATCATCGAGGCATAGGCCTGAAGTTGAAGTCTGCGAGGCACGTGAGAAGATCTAAAAATAACCTTCTTACATAATGAGGCCGTATCTTCATTGGGGACCCAGTCAAATTTTCCTTAATGTTCCAAAATTCTATATTTCACTGTTTCTTTTGCTTCTCAAAGCCTCTCTGGCAACCTTTTTGGGAATTTTTAAAGGATAGGCTGTGGTATCCTGAGAAATAATGGAGGGATCATATCTAGCCGACCAAGGCACTAGCCTTCATAGAACTACCCACCAAGATTCTCCAATTTTTTTGGCACCTACTCAGAATAACCGGCGTTTTCAAAATATCTCTGCTGTATCTCATTCTTATTCCATCGCTATCTCGCTTTTTTTTGTCAATTATTGCAGCCTGAAGCCATGCCCATTGTGAGTAGAATGCAAACCGTCGCACTGGCCAAAATTTGGCGTTATTCAGCAAGCTGCATAATTGGGCCACCGCTGTTTTTAACTAAACTAGTACAGTCGTCCCCTTTGATAATTTATCGTTTGGATTCTTAGTAAGTCAACAGGTTCTGGCTCAAACATCTCATCCTACTCTTCCCTCATCCTATATTCATCTTCCGAACTACATTCTCGGAATAATCGTAATGAAAGCCCTCCGTCTAACTCGCAGTGTTCCCTCTACTCCCCCCACCCTCAGGCTTGAATCCCTCCCCACCCCAACTCTTCAACCAAATTATATCCTCATCAAAGTTCGTGCATCTCCAATCCATCCCAGCGACATCATCAACTATCATGGCGGTTTTGGCCTCACCACGTTTCCACGTACTCCGGGCCGAGACTTCTCTGGTACCGTGGTGTCCCCAGACTCGAGCCCGCTCGTCGGAAAGGATGTTTACGGCACTAGCGGCTACACCCAAGCATTCTCCGTAGATGGAGCACAAGCGGAATTCATCTCTGTTCCCGAAGGTGCTGTTGCAGTGAAACCAAAGAATTTGAGTTTTGTTGAGGCAGCTTGTACTGGTGTGCCGTTTACAACAGCATGGTTAGTCTTGAAGAAAGCGGGGGTGAAAAAAGGGGAAACTGTGTTGGTTTTAGGCGCAAACGGAGCGGTGGGCAGTGCAGTTGTGCAATTAGCAGAGGCTTTAGGCACCAAGGTTTTCAAAGGAGTTCGAGGGCCGAAGGGTGATGTCGATACCGGATCAGATCCAGAGTTAAGTGCCCTGGATGCGATGACTGCGGGAAAAGGTGTGGATGTTGTGGTTGATACAGTAGGCATGCCAGCATTGACAAAAGCATCTGTAGCAAAATTGGGTAGAGGTGGCAGGTTGGCATTTATTGCTGCACCGAGAACGGGGGCGACCGAATTAGGTATTGAGATGGTGGATTTTTACCGTCAGGAAAAGTCTTTAATTGGGTGTAATACGTTACTATATTCTGCAGAGGAATTTGCCAAGGCACTGGAGTTGATGACACCTCAATTTGAAGATGGAAGTTTGAAAGCAGCTCCGGCCAGAGACTGGACGGAGCTGAAATTGGATGATGGATTAGAGGCTTATCAAAAAGCAAGCCAGAAAGGTGGTGGAAAGTTTGTGATAGTCATGAATTAACTCCTCTTCTTATGAATAATGCAAATATGATCGTTGTGCCAGGTGTTATACAAATGGACAAAATATCCATTCTGCATTGCTTCGTTCCTGTTCCTTCAATGCCATTTATAATATCTAATGAAGTACAGGAAGCTCTACGTGAGAAACAGGCCTATGCTTTAATAAATTTATGAAAATATTGAAGTTGCAAGTTTTACTCGATTTTGAGTCGTAAAAGTTCTGTTTATCGGCTGCTGGAGCCTTAACATACTCAAACAGCGGGCTTCACTTGAAATATTCTATTCTTTTAATACTTTACAGCCAATTCATGTGTTATTAGCTCGAGCTATTCATCGCCAATCGAATAAAATAACTGATAAAAGCTATAGGTAATTAGGTTACCCCACGGGAGCTCGAGGAATCATTGCTGGAGCATGCCAATATTGCAGACGCCGGGGTTGTGGGTGTCACGATTAAAGGGGGGAGGTGCCGAGGGTGTATGTAGTGCTGCAAGTTGGCCAAAAAGCCGGTAAGGAGGAGATCCAGAAATGATTGGAAGAGACGGTTATCAAACATAAGAGATTGGATGGAGTGGTATTCACTGAAATGATTCCGAAGAATCCGGTGAGTTAACATTCGTTAGACCTTCTTTCTACTTCCACTCCCCCTAGTCTTTTATTTCTAACTTGGTATTATTGGCGTGTTGCTAATGATGACATGTAGTCCGGGAAAATTCTCAGGAAAAGTCCGAGAGATAGAACAAAGGCTGATGTTGGTGATAAGGTATCGACTATAGCCAGGCTATAAATCAATGTCGTGGAGGAACGAGAAAATGGCATTCGAATGATGGTATGGTTGTAGCCACTGCAGTATGATTCTCTAAAGGGAAAGTTGTGACAAATGCCATTGTTTGAAACAGATTAATAAATGCTAAGTAATTTTCGCGTTGTGGATAGCCAAGAATTGGTTTCTTTCGAGGAGACCCAGATTACCTGACTCGGGAAGAAAGTGGATTCCCAAGAAATCAATAAATCATAATGTACCCCATATCTAAAGCCTGAAAAAGCTGTTGCTTAGATTACAGAATATTATGTATTTTATTATATTCTACCGGTTATAGAAGTAGTAGAAGTAGTCGGCGGGGAAACCTCTAGAGTAGGGAATGGTTCGGTCCCGGTCTCTTTGCTTTCATATTCACTATCATCTGCTTGTTCGAATATGTCTCTTTCACCCTGGGGAACTGTCGTAGCCCCTCCTCTCGCAGCCGCATCTCTCATTTTCTTCTTCCTCTCAACTTTTTTCATGGCAGCCCTGGTAAGCTCTTGTCTTTTCATTTTCTCAAGCACATCCTTCTTTCGCGTCTTGTGGTCACCAATGGAAATCAGTATACCTGCCGTGATATTACACGTAATACTACAACACAGGATAACTGTGGTGAGCGCGAATGGTCGATGTTTATAATAAATGCTCCAGGTACAAGTTCCCAGCGCGATTTGGAGAAGCGAATGACAATCGAGTAGTACCACGATGGTTACGAGAAGGTTGAGTGGGAAGGCGTGATGCGTTTCAGTCGCGTGCGGTTTGTAAAATGAATGCGATCTAGCAAATTTCTTTTGGTGGTGGGCGAGGCGTTTTTGTTGAGCGGGAGTCAGCACACTGAATTCTACTTGTTCTTCCAGGTCAGCAGGTGTAGGTAAAGCATTGTCATCTATTTGGGAGCCTTGGATTCCGGGAAGATCATTCTTATTTTTGAGTTTAGGAAGAGATTGTTCGCGCCGTAAACGCCAGGTAAGATGGTGATAGTGTGCAATGAAGCACATATGGTAGGTATCAACTGTTCGAAAAGGGGCCAGGCCGTCACCAATTAACGCAAAGAGTGCAACGAGGACGTTGTCGATTACATTTATTATATATAGTTTTCGACCCCCGACATTGATCCATCCTATTGAGGTGAGATTTAGGTTGTGATAAAGTAAAAAGAAGGATTTACCGATTAAGAATAGTACCCATACCAGACCGAAGATAGTGATTAATGTCGCATAAACAGTAACGAATAATCCAAGAGCTGGCATATATTAGCTTTTATCACATTTGAAGGGATAAAACTCACGTCTCCTTACGTATTGTCCAAATCCCTTCAAGCTCATCCTAAATCTGGAGCGCTTGGAATGCAACATGTGCCTTACACGGTCATCAAGTTCTAATTTCTCCTTTTCACTCCACCCTGGTAATTGTACTCCATGTGGCAATACAGCATAATGCCTCCCATCCACCCTTGATGAAATGGTGTTCAATGTTCCACCGCTATATGTCCTCTGGGTCGGCGGTCTGGTTATTGTTTTCCTTGATTCGTCTTCATCATCAGTACTCGATCTGAATTCATCGACATCAGTCGGTCGTCGAGTAAGCGTGTATGTCGGTCTTCGATTCAGATACCGCCCTAGATCTGGAACAAACAGCGAATTTTGTACGTTCGTGAGAGTTGATAGTGTTGCGACTTCAGGATCTACATTTCATTAGTGCTTCTGCAGATGCCAATTGGAGACTACCCACCAATTAAATCCAAAATATCCACAAGTTCGGACTCGTACTCGTCATTTGATTGTTCATCAGCCTTCTGCTCGGAAGCAATATTTGTCCTTGCCCTCCTCAACGGTCGCCAGGCCGACATTGGAGCAGGATTCACATGACGCGCGTCCGGACTGCTTAACCCTTCGGGATTTTCATTGTTCTCTCCGTCTTGGGCCACAGGAGGATCGACAGTCAGCCTCCCAGTTGTGGGGGAAATACACTCTTCCCTCACTTCGGGCATATACGAATTGCTTTGCACCAAGGGATTCCCTCGCATTTCTGTGCCTCCTATTTCAACCGGTGTATCTAGTACCGGCCTTTGGGGAGCGGAGTTACTCCTATTCCTCCCCCTTCCGCTTCCACTCCCAAAAACTCCCAAAAGTCGGCCATCTAGCACTGCACTCCCCCGGCGGCTGGTGCTGTCTCCATTATTCAAGTTACTGGTATTTTGTTCTCCAACAAAACTCCGCCTTATTCTGATACTTGGCCTCCTGTCATAGTTTCCATCTCTATCTGTATTTTCTGTGGAGCGCAGGGAATTTGACGCGGGTCTGCCGTAGTTGTTCTCAGGTGCTGCTGGTGGCGCGAGATGATCCGATTGCATTTTCTCACTCTGCCGATAAAGTTAATGAGAGAAGAGTAGCATCCGGTTACTAAGGTAATCGAGTTGGAAGGGATAAGAGGTAGGTAGGTTAGCACCAAGGTGAGCGCTTAGTTATAATAGATGTATTGTGATGCGGCAGTCGCAATTTATCATCAACATGCCTGGTCTTGCGGACGGAGGTTTCGGTAAATATATGCAGACGTCATCGGCCGCTTTAAGCTTTGTAAGCAATATACAGTTCGCTGGGTTGCTGAATTTGGTTGGCAAGTCGCTGTTTTAAGGTTAAGGTTGTGTGGCGAAACGCCCTCGGAGATTATCCGGTGTCTGCCAGAGTCACAGGAACAGTCCAGGACTGTACTTCGTACCTCGGAACTCAATTGATGCATCTTCAACTTCCGCTCCGGTTTAAAAAGCAGGTCTATTCACTGATAAGACATTGTTATACGGAATTTTCACAAGTAAGTGCCAAAATTACCCACATTCCAGAATTCTTTGGCTTTGCTGCTATTGGCCAAATCTGCGCATTTCGTTTTCCTGCTGGCGTTCCTCTGTGTCACCATGAGCCTTGGTCAGCAGTATTAAATTTACCGTTCTGGATAATGCGGTACCGTCTCGCTTCAGTAGACCAATTAGAAAGCTTTGAGGATCTTTGAAGGCAATCCAATGGCTGCTACCATTTATGTATCCACAGATGCTCAACCACGAGTAGAATAATAAGAATAAGATTATGTAAGGAGTCAAGGGAGGCTGCCCCATCCAACGTGATTCTCAAATTGGAATGCGAGAATATCATAGTGCCCAACCTCAGAAACAACCTCTGAACAAAAGTGGGACACGTCAGGCCTTTGCCAAACCTGTTTGAATCTCACCTAATCAGTCATAGGACTTATAGGCGCTGAGTGTGTTTTCTCATGCTATTTGCAGAATCCTTGAGGTAGGATCTTTCTTCTCATACTAAAGGTATGGGATAATTCCTGGAATAGAGAGTTTCATTATGCAGTGGAATATTACGATTCTTTATATCTACTACCCTCTAAATCATCGGCTTCAACAATACACTGAATAAGATGAGAGAGATATCTAATTTTGAGTGCCTATCTCTTATGTGCCGAAGCTGAAGCATAAAGAAAAGAATTTTATTTTATTGTTCTTATTAGCTTTTTTTATTTTCAAATTTTAGTACTTAGACTCAGTAGCATATCAAAGTTATCATATGAATCTTAGCTTAAAAATGCATAAGCTCCGCTTGATCCTCCGGGCATTATTTATAGTTGATCAAAGATGTTGGACGTTGTTATAAAGTAAGCCCACTCACTACAACGGCTTTTTAGGTTCCCGACAAAGTCAAAAGTAGTTCTACCGCTCACTTGCCCTGCAATGGTCCGGTAGAAGTTAATGATCTGAGAGGCATTGAGTATAAATTGCAATCGTGCAGTCGTTATCGGCAATCTGCCTTTGAGCAAGAAATATAAGCAATTGAGTCAAACGAACAGGGCAGGGTTCCACAAAAATTAAAAATATATGTTATAGTTCGGACAAGGAGAGTAAGACTTGTGTATTTATGTACTTTTATTTCAGATGAGATATTTAGGACAAAGGGCAGGTACTCTACATGAAAATGCGAATCACTGTATTCAGAGTGCCTTGCATCCAATAAGATCGCTCGTTACAGCTGACTCGGGGATCTCCCCGCACTCCCCGCGTACCTTGTTCGGACAGCCCACAGGGGTATTCCTTCTCCTGGCCCTTGTGGTATTTCTATTTTTTATTTTTATTTTATATTGTACTCTCGAGTTAAATTTTGGCCCAGGGGCTCTTTTCAGTTCTTCGAAATCTTGAATGCACTCAAATTTATGGAAAGAGCGCTTCTTGGCGCTTCGTATAGTTCCGGACACCCTGTGAATACTTCGAGCACAATAATCACACGCTCAGGCACTAACTAGTATCATATTTACCAATTGTCTGTCAATTATCAGCGTACTCTTCTTTCTTGGCAGACACTCAATATTTTTCACTTCCCCTAAGTACAAACTAGGAGTAGAACGGACTTGGGTGCGTTCCAGGACGGCCATAACATTTTAGTTAGTTGAACTATTTGGTGACATTGCCATGCAAGTATTGTATGCGCAAGATGTCTTTTCCTCTGTGAAAATGTTTTTTCTCCATATGTGCGAACCAGGGGTTGGGCAAGATCACGAGGCGAAATATATCGCACGCCAAGCCAAGCCTCGGCTTAATATCAACCCCAGTATGGAAATTCTATGTCACAGCGCCTTCTTATGCTTGACATTATTTTAGATATTCTTATTTTCAGGAGAAGTACATGGATCTGAATACTCTGGGGTAAGAAACTTACCAGGGTTTGTCCTTGCATGCCTCTGTTTAATTTCTTTTCTACTTTCAATACCACATCGATCTTCTCATCGGTCATTGTCTGTCGGCCCTACAGCAGCCTTTAAATTTGTCATGACAGAATTTTTCCTAGAAACTGGACGTTTTCGATTTTAACATCGTAACAATGGGCACGACGGTACCCAGCTGGCCTATCAGCTTGCCCGAAATGTGCTCGATATATTAGAGCGCGAATACATTGTTCTTCGTCTAGCCCCTGTATTATAAAAGTTCTCTTATCACGCCTTTTTGAGGTAAATTCAGAACTGGTATCTTCTGAGCCACATTTTGATACTTTACAAGCCAAGGAAACAGCTTTCGGTGTAATTTTCTGGAGCTTCGAGGACTCAACTCTCTCGTTTTGATGAAGTTCCTTGATGGAATATTCAAATACGAAGCATATTACAACTAGATTTTTGTAGACCGCAAATCTATTGCGACCCAAAGAAAAGTCTAAATGATTAAAGGGACAAGTTGAGAGAAATTAGTGAAGATGGAACAAGAATGGACAAAGAGATTGATGACAGGAGAATATTTACAGACGGATGAAAGAAACGAAATTTGACGATATGCTATGAAACATGGTTGTCCAAATTCATTGCACAAATATTATACAAGATATCTTGCCTTAAACTGAATCACAATGCATTTACATTTGCCTTTACCATGTCCCTTTACCATGTCCACTCATTCCGTCCGCCTACTTCTTATACGTGTACATCCCCAAAAACCCGGTCTCCAGGTGGAAGAGGTTGAGGATTGAGTTCAAGAGGGGGGAGTGGTTGTGGGTTTAGTTCCAGGGGGGGAAGTGGTTGTGGGTTTAGCACGTCTCTCTCGCTAACATGATCGCCTTGACGTATTCCAGGAGGAAGAGGCTGTGGATTGAGAGCAAGAGCAGCTCTCTCGTTAACATGATCACCTTGACGTATTCCAGGAGGTAGAGGTTGGGGGTTGAGAGGAAGGGCACTAAGAAAGTATTAGTTTCTGCCCAAAGAAATAAAGGCGAGCAAGAGAGGGACAAAGAGGGTATGCGTACTTAAAAAGAGGGAGCAGAAAGAAAAGGGCATAGAGTCTCATTTTTATTTTATTTTTATGCTTCAAGTTCGGAGATTGACGATATTGAAACCTATGTGGTGGTCGCTTTTAAGTTGTCGACTGAGTCTCAAATGGGACCCTGACTTATTTGCTGGCGATTAAATATATGGAGTAGAGTAGATAGATCAGTCTGGCATTGGAGAATTTATATAATTTCATCCGAGCAGTTCCATCGATCCCCACTTTCTTCTCTTCTCCTGTGCATTACCGATGGCTCGAAGAATAACCCATACACAGCTCCTTGTTTTGGGCGGAGAAAGTTAAACATCAGCCACTTCTCTAAATCCGAAGATTTGCAGCAGCCAATGGTAGCTCGGTGGGCGAGAGCCACATGGCGAAGCCAAGCCATGAGACAATGAGATGGACATATCAAGCTGAAATCTTTCAGCGAGGATTGGCCACCGGAGCAGCACAGCCACCAGAAAAGTATTGGTTTGGATTGTGGTCGCCAATCGCACCACAAAAATTCCTGATCACGACGCATTTAATGACAACGCAAAACTGAAGTATGCCTTACCGGAGCAGTGGGCTCAGAGCCCGAGCGAAAACTTTTGTTTTAGATTTCTCATCAACCTCTCAGACTGCATGCTTTGCTTGTATAATCACACCAGAGATGTATGCATCTATTAATAGCCAGCAGAACGAACTGGAATGAGCGCTTTGGAGACGGTTATACATAAGTATATGACAAATCTAGTGGGCTTCGTAGAAGAGAACACGATAATGAGACAAACGAGGGGCATACTACTAGGTAGTTTCAAAAAATTGAGTTGCAATCAATTGTAGCAGGCCTTTAGTTTAATACAGTGTACTGTACAGTAGTTTCCAACCGGAAAAGCTCGCTATAATCAGCACCCATTCATATTATCTGAAAATTCAATAAGATGAATAATATTTTAAGTATGTCTTTGGGACTAAGATGGAATTTGAAGAGATCAGAGAGCAAATGACGCTGGCTAATTTATTATGGTATCTCAGATTTACTATCTGATCTATTATAATAATTAACAGATGTTTTGTTTCCTTGTTGCGGCCCGCGCTTCTTTGCCGGTTGATGAAAATAGCAGCATTTCGGCCCAGTCAGATATCTCTATTATGAAACAGAGCGTCAACGTACATTATCAAGGTATTATTTCTGGCCTGAAAGTAAATATTGAGAGGGTGGGGAAAAAAAAAAAATCTACAGCAATTTACCTACAAGCGAGTTCAGGAAGTCCAACGGTCGCATCAGTGTCATAAAACTTGTCACATGGCTTCCATTTTTTCAGTTTGGGCGGGAATCTTCTCGAAGTTTATTTGAGGTGGCAATCCTATTCTTAACAACTATTACCTTAAGCAGCTAGGAATGCAAAGGCCCGGCATCTAAAGTTTGACTTGCAGGGGGCAAAGGGGATCGAGTGTGGGGCAGGGAGGTTCTGTGGGGATTTTGTGGGGGTATTATGAAATCCACTTTTCAACAACTGGTGCAATATGAGACGTAGGATCTCTGTGGCGCTATGCTCCTTTCGCACCTTTGTTTATTTTTCTTGGTAGGAATTTTGGGTCTTGTAAATCAACCAGATTTTGCCGGATATTATTGGTGGCAATCTGTTCTCACGACAGAAGGTGGAGCAATCACAACCTCTGCTTTCTCTTTATCCATATCTCTCGGCGTTGCTTCGATAGCAAGGCAGTGAAGCAACTGCTGCCGCACTCCACTGTACTCGCCAGTACTCTGGACATTTTGCGGCAGTTGAAATATCATAGAATTGGCTTCCAACGACGCGATCGATGTACATGCATGGGAACGGTCTGTGTTGCTAGTGCATTCAATCCACGGCGGCTAAGCTTTATGGCCATGGTCAGGGTCTCGATGCCGAAAGATAGGACATCCAGCTTTGTTCAACCAAAACAAATGGAGTACTAGTTTATGTTACTTGGCGCATTTATTATGATGTTTTGACTGGGGACGACTAATAGCCAGAGGATAGAAAAAATTGTATTTGGACCATCAAGTACTCGGAGATCCGGGAATTTCGATGCTGAAAATGGGTTTAATAACGTCGCTAACTAACCATGTCCAATCATTTATAATTTACAGTATATCCATATGAAAATTAATGAGCATACGATATTTTCCTACCAATCATTGCATATTCATATTATATCCATATGATGGAAAATCAAAGAACAAGTTCTCCAGGCTCGGCAGTTAGGCTTGCGGGGTAGAGACTGGGTCTTGTACGATATATAAAGTTCCTACGACACATGTTTGCTATATTTCCTAAGCCTTCTTCCTTTGCTGTCTCAGTTATCGTCATTCTCAATCCCAAGGTCAAGGTTACTACCAAGATTGCTTAGTCAAGATGCAGTGGGCCACCCTCGCCGCCGTTGCGCTGCTCTCGCAGAATGCCGCCGCTCAAAATATGCTTCGTTTTGCATGCTCGCAACTAGTTGTTGACCGTGTCGACCCGATCGTCAATCCAGGAATGATATATGGTCCCCATCTTCACCAGATAGTCGGAGGAAATTCCTTCAACCTTACCATGGATCCTGCTGATCACAATCTTCCCGGCCTGTCTACCTGCACATCATGCACTTTTAAACAAGATATGTCGAATTATTGGACTGCGGTAATGTTTTTCCAGGCAAAGAACGGAACATATAAGCGTGTCCCACAAGTTGGAAATGGAGGACCACAAGGACAGCTTGTGAATAATGGTGGTCTCGATGTTTATTATATTCCTAGCGGCAAGACTACGGCGTTCAAGCCAGTAAGTGACGTTCAGTGAAAAATAATGGCGTCTTTCTCTTTTTAACAATTCTCAGGGTTTCCGCATGATTGCCGGAAGCGCCACAAACACAGATCCTAAAAAGGTGGCCTCGGGGTCCATATGTCATCGTTGCTGGACGTCTACGAACGACAACAACTTTGTTGGTGGTGCTCCTTGCTCTGGAAGTGATACTGTTGAAATTCCAACCGACCCTAAATGCAAGATGATCCGTCAGACTATCATTTTCCCAACGCAAGTACCCCTCAATCTTTCATGATCCCATTTAAGTTACTTACACAAAAAATAGTTGCTGGGATGGTAAGAATCTCGACAGTCCAGACCACCAAAGCCATGTCGCCTACTCTGGACAAGGTGCCTCAGGTGGCGGTGCATGCCCATCAGCCCACCCAGTGAAGCTTCCTCAAATCATGTACGAGGTCATGTGGGATGTTTCACAGTTCATGGCCCTCGATAAATCCCAATGGGCTGCTAATCCATTTGTTTACAGCATGGACATCGGGTAAGTGGATACTTGTTTTAAATGTCGTTGGCAGATACTTACATTCCCATACAGAGGAGCGGCGGCCCACGGTGACTATGTTTTCGGCTGGCAAGACGATACTCTCCAAAAGGCTATGGATAAGAACTGCAATCTTAACAAGGATTGCCCAGCTGCTGGTATCACTGCCCAGACGCCCGCTCAATATAATGCCTGCACAAAGCGACAACAATCCCCAGAGACTGTTGATGGATGTAAGTGAAATCTGTCACTTAAAATCTGAACTTGAAGTTTTGCTAACAGTATGTCAGGGCTTAAATCTCTGCCTCTGGGCGACATGGCTGTTAAAGCTTAAGCGGATCGTTTAGCCATGATTGCTTCTTCAATAAATCGTTCACCAGTGGAAGCAATTCGCCAGGATCTTCAGAAGTAATTGATAATTTGCTAGATACAGATTATTTTGAAAGCTGCCGCTTAGTGGAGCTTGCAGGCGGATACTTCAGTGGTGTGCCAACACTCGTTACGCGCTCATATCTTCTTAGTTAGACCATGTATATTTGACCCCTTGATTCATAAGACACATATTCATTGTAGCTAGCCTATCTCTTGAATCCGAATATTTATTCCTATATTTTATTTGTGTGAACAGATTCTAGTCTCAAGCATCCTAATTCCTATTTTATTTACAGGTTCCAGATTCATCCAGCCACTAGGTGGGGAGGATCTTGAAACAATGTCGAAAGAGTGCAAAAAGCCTCAGACAGAGAGTAAAATATTCTTGCTTAAATTATCTACTCCAATGTTTTCCAAATCAGAAACCTTCTGTCTTCGACAAAACCAGTCCAAAAACATCGACTCAATTCTGTGCATCTTATTTGTGCTCGTGGATATCATAAAACTATGAGATTCTTGCGAGCACATGCTACTACCGCCAGTTCTTATGTTTAGAAAATTAGAGTTGCAGGCGTCAGTACACATCCCATCAAGTTCTGAAATTTCTGGGACGATGATAGAATCCAACTGCAAATTACTAGAGAAATATTATTTCGAGCTTTTCTTCAAGGTATGGTACATTGATGTTAAACATACGGATTTACTGACGTTGATAAAAAAATTGCGATTTTCTTATCTTGTTGAAATAGGTTTATAGTACGCAGTACACTATCTGAGATTTGGAATAATTCCTGTAGGCCAAGCGATGTGAATGAAGTCAGCTGGTTGACGACGCCATTCATATAAAATACGCCGATAGTCTGCCAATTTTTGCTGGAATCAAGTTTAAAACCTACAAATAGATCGTAGGCTAATTATGAGATGCCAAGAACATGACCTAGTAATTTTTCGCCTTCGTCATGCCCTTCCAGAAGAACACCCAGTTGGGTGGCACGGTAGCAGTCGCGTGGTCCATTAGCAGTCGCGATAACTTAATTTTAATATATTCCTCTTCCCATGTCTCATTGTTTTAAATTTTACCCGGGCCGTGGTCCTACAGTAACTTAAGACGGTTTGTTTGCTGCCCAGCCATGCGGTTTCGGTCGGGTATTTATTCCTATCTCAATAATTGTTTGATTTAACCTTCCTATTATATGTGCCAAATAATATACGGCTGAATGGTTCGACTTTTACAATGCGCTCTAAAACTGTCATCTTCTCGGCCATCCGCTTCCCGAGAAAGTCCATTCTCGACACGAAGGATTGCCCCATTCCTGAAGAGAACATGATGACGAAGAGTGGCTGATGATTCGTACGCAAACAATCCTTCCCTCCGGTATATGGTTCTCCTCTCCTCATATATCGCTGGCTATCTACCCTCCTCCACTCGGTAGGGACCGAGGGTCAACCAAGACCTGTACATTGCTCTTGGCAACTGAAGCTGTACCAGAAGGTTTCCCTGGCCAGTCACCGGATCGAAATATCATATCTTCTTGCAACCCCAGACAGTGGCAGACGCTCTCATTCATTGTTGATTTATTTTGCTCTTCCCCCCCTCGACTTATCTCTGCGGGGTCACGATCAAGATGCATTGGACTGTGAGAGCTGCGTTTGTCACAACCCTGATGAGCATTGGTGCTGGTGCGTATATGAATATCTCTCCTGGGAAATCCATTGTTAACAAAATGTCCAGCTTTGAGCCAGACAGGTACTTCGGTGTATCATGACACCGAAACTGGCTTCACATTTTCCCAATATAATGCTCCGTATACCTTGTCCGAGAGCATTACTTTTCGTATTGCACTGCCTAGTCCTGTCAGTGCAAACTCGCCATATGATGTAGTCCTTCAGGTGGTCGCTCCTGTCGATGTGGGCTGGGCCGGATTAGCCTGGGGAGGCAATATGCTAGGGAATCCTTTAGCAGTGACTTGGTCAAATGGAAATAGTCCTATTATATCTTCTCGATATGCGACGTAAGTCACATCTATGGGTTTTAATTATCTCCAAAGTTGACGAGCTTCCAGAGATCATACATTACCGCAAGTAGACCAAAAGGCTACATATCAAACATTCAAGACTGGAACCCACTCGAACAGAACTCACTGGCAAATTACCGCTAAATGTAGCGGCTGTACCTCATTTCCCAGTTCTAGCGGCCGCAATACCACTCTAAATCCTTCAGGTGGGAATAGCCTCGCATTCGCGTACTCAGATACTAGACCATCCAATCCATCATCAAGCTCCTCGAGCTTCTCCGTTCATAGCGTAACAGGATATTGGACCCACGACTTCTCTACAGCGGGAAATACTGCTTTTACTACGTTGTTGGCAAAGGACTTGGGGCACTAAAAGATTGACGTTCCAAAGAAGAAACATTGGATGGAAACTAGCTATTTTCATATGGAGATATTCCCCATATTCCGCACACGAGGATCCTCTCGAGCCTGTGAACTTCTGGCTATTTTCCCTTACGATGACGTGGATTACACGAAAGTACATAGAACACCAACATCTGAAAGACGATTCTAGCAACGCTTTAAAACATGTACATAACTTTACAGCTACATGGATTATAGTCCATTATATCAAAATATCAAAATAATACCGCACTTGATTCGGCTTTATCGGTCTTCTGTTCATCTATGTTGATTTTACCATTTTTCAATTCAATTCTCAGCAGCAGGAGCTTGTTACTGACAGGTCTAATAATGTGCATAGGACTGTTCCTATTAGACGTGTTTTACCTGAATCATCCTTGCCAAGGTGAATTCTTTATGCATCTCCCTATTTATGAGATGACCACCTCAAATGCGGGCCTATTATTTAGTGGGTTTATTGTTAAATATAATCTCAATGCAAGTGATATGTTCGAGGGGGCTTCACTGCAACGCGCACAGCCTGTTAACTAGAAAGAGAAAGTTCCACATTTCATCTTTGCCGGAGGAAAGAGGCTACAGGAAGACCAATACCAGTTTGGTGGCGTAGATAAATTAAAATCACTAAGCACTAGCAACTCAATTATTTGATGACTATGTACTCTGTATGAAAGGAGATGAAAGGGCCTGGAAAGGCGTTTATATTTTGCACGAAAAAAGCGTCAAACGCGTCAAAACCCCTTGAGAACATCAAAGAGCCCTCGGGAAAAAAGATTGCCTCGTTCTGGCGTACTACCTCCTGCGCAACACCGAGTCGTTGCCCAGCGAAATGAGATTGAATACGGGTTGCAACAAACTTCTCTCAAAGATTTTTTCCATGCAGGCTGTGCTCAGTGGGGAGGGAGTTGACGCCTTGCAGCGCAGGATATCGCTCTAAAACCTAATTTTATCCACTACGAACAATGCACTTGCTATTCTCAAAAAGAATACTAGATCATTTATCCTTCAAATACTTGATGAATCTTTCTATCCTTGTGGTGTTGGGTTGATAATCTCAGCCCCAACAGGTAAGCTATTCCCAACTGAGTACTCTGTCCCTGCCGATACTACATTATTCCTTTTCGTTCAGGGGCAGAAAGCCATGTAATCCAGGAGCACGGTTGGTGAGTGTTCCAGTAATCAAACCGTCAAGAAGAATCTGTGATTTTTGGGAATAAATTTTCAACATGATATTATCCACTCGATCTTCCCTTGGCCGCAGGTTCAAGCTCTTGACTTCGTGGTTTCCTCTTGAATCAATTCCAAGATTATCTATCACTTCTGTTATCAAATTATTGGAGGACCATCAGACGAGTAGCATGTGCATTGCTGTGTGGATTCACTACGAGATATGCCGATGAATGAAGGTCGGGTCGCGGACCTATGACGGTTAAGAAAAGACCTTACCGCAAGGTCAATATCGAAAGAAAGACACCAACCGCATACTCATCACACCGATCGTTGAACAATAAGGAAATATGATGGCAGATAAAGGAAATTCAACACTGATGCTGATATTCGAGGAGATGGATTCAAAAGTAGAACGGACTAGGGCTAAGCCAGACCTACCCACCGTTGAAATCAGCGACGGAGGTGGGACAATATTTATTGATACAACAATGACCATTTTCCCCGGTGGTGATTATATCATGGAATCGATTGAAGTTGATGATGGAATCGAGAACGAAGAATATGAAGTGGAACGAATCATAGCTGAGAACAAAATCTCGGAAGAGTACCTGGTGAAATGGGCTGGATATGATGAGCTTACATGGGTTCCTGCCAAGGACTGTTCCTGTCCCATTCTCATTGATGAATTCTTAGCAATCCCACGAGTTAAAGACATACTGGCTGGCTGGGAGGCCTGCAATGCCGAAACAGAGAGCTTCAATCGCCATGCCTATAATACCCAGCCAAAAATTAACAAGAAAAAGGGAACGGTGAACAGCAATCGACCTCGGGACTCTAAAACAGGCAGGTTCATCAGATCCACGGAAATATATGACGCCGAGGAGGAATTGCGGTCTCTTCCGGATAGTGAGTGGATAGGGATTGGATCTGATGAGGAGCTAGCCAACGAGGATGATGTTATGATTGGTTCTACAAACACCACAGCAGGAGATGATGCTGAGCCTGATGAAAGCAATAGGAATACTGGAGAGGAGCTACAGGATCCATTTTCTGCTCAAATACACGCCGAAAATGCCGCTAATAAAAGAACTGCTGGCAGGGAAAACGGCATTCCAAGGGGGGAAGAAATGTCTGGGCCTTTACAACTCCATTCAAGAGGACAAGATCAAATTTCTCCTGAAAGAATCGCTGAGAGTAGATTAAGAGGCCAAGTTCGCATCAAAGACGAAAGGGTGGGGGAGCAAAAACAGCGGGCCAGGCTAAGCAAATGGAGAATCCAGAAAATTCTCCTCAACGCTGCGGCAGACAAATTCCAGTATCCACAGCCATTGAAATTGAAATTGAAGGAAGATCGATTGCAGCCACATTCTGCTTCATCTAGGTACCCGGCTCGCAAACTGCATCGTTTCCGCAGATATGAGACGCATTCACTTGCATATCCCGTGAGAAACCAATTCCGAAAAGACCTTAGCATCCGTCATTTCAAATCTCTTTTTAAGCCGAGCACTGGTATCCCGAGACAAAGTTTCTTGTCATAGGCAATATATATTTCGGAAGCGTGAAAGATTGCCCATGAGAATGGCTTAAATCTCTGCCCAGGTACTTAGTGTAGCTAAAAGTAGTGAGGAAATTAGGTCAGAATAGCAACTGAAGAAATTCTGGCCAATTTTTCCATGAGTATCATGGTTGGAGGAATAGCATCTTTGAAATAATTAGCTTTGAGATCGAATCCTATTCTATGATTCCTTGCTTCCAATTCCCTGTCTCGAAAGATTCTCACTGGCTGCTATGTCAATAAGTTCACAATTATTCTCGTCCTCCCATTGAATAAAACGGAGTCTTGACAAAGAGCAGTAACTTGGATATTGCATAATCTTCAAAACCCCCAAGATTCCGATATCGAAATGTCAAGCCTGAAAACGCCAAATAAAACAATCCTTCGTCTCAAGCAAAAAGACGTCTGAAACTTGTCTCGTGTCACTCAACGCCTGCCACCTAGTTTCTTCTCCCAAATTATTCTTTCCTGACGAAAATTAAGATTGATTGTCTCATCGAGAACCAAAATGCCGAGATGTGTCTTCTCCAGCCTCTTCCAAGCTTCCAAGCCCCTCTCCTTCCACTCCCTAAACTGCTTCTTCCGGTATCCGTAAAAGGCTTTCGTTAGGGGCCGACAGCGAAGACGATGCATTGCCTGCTGTATTTTCCATCTCGCCCGTCCTGCCTCGATGTAGGTTTTCCATTTTCGTCGTCGGATGAGTTCTAGTGCGGTACGGTATCGCGTGATTTCGTTCAGCTCCTAAGACCAATTAGATTCTGGGAGAATTAGTGGTTTGAAGAAGAGGCGTACTTTATATGACAATGCTCCTCCATGTCTGTCAACTTGGTAGATCTGTTTGATATTCTTTGGAAACCATTTTGGAAGCTCCCCAACTGGTGGAAACGCCGCATTTTTTCGTGGAGAATTATCTTTGCCTTCGTTTCCTGGATCCACTTCTTCAAAATATCTTTCGTCAATAGGCTCCTCATTCATGATGCGATATTTTGAATGTTTTTTCCGGCCAGAGAGTGTATCTTTTGCTCCAGGTGTAATGATGGTATCCTCAACACTGTTGTCATCAGCCGGCTCGATTTGAATCCCTAGGGTGGTGGCAAAGTTTTGAGAAAACTTAGAATCATGAATGACATGCTCATTCCCGTCTCGTTTGCCACTTTTTGCTTTACGACGAGTATAGATCTTGTCTTCCTGTAGCTCCTCAGCTTGTTGAGTACTGGGGTAGGAAATGGAGCTTCCGCCATCTGCAGTGCTTGCACCCATGATGAAAAGAAGAATCTGAAATATTTGGTTGTAAAAAGTTTGCGTTGAAGAAAACTCTCACGTTAAACTGCAATACACATGCAGTTCCGGGATAGCAACTGTGGGGTATAAAGAAACAAAGAAACAGACTAAATGATGATTCTTTTGAGCTCTATGGGAAAATCGATTGAAAGGGAGGTGAGACTAATAAGACTGCAAGCCGCCGCGGAAAGAGTGAGTTAGTTTCGGAGAGTAAAGACATCATATATGCAAGAGAGAAACTTATTGATTGTAAAGTGACCTAAAGCCTTGAGAATTTTCGAGGTTTGCGCTCACCCTTCTAATTTTCATTGAAAATTGCGGTTTAGATTTTGATACACAAACCAAAATTTTTTTATTAAGTAGAAAATGCACCCAACTTTAAGTAGGTAGTAATACGGCATAGGTAACGAAGAAGGTTTGTTTGAATAAAGAAGCAACAGCACATATGTTTTAGAACCTGTATTTTATAATTTAACATAAAGCGAGAAAGTTCCTAATTAACTTACAGCCGCAAGGAAAGGATTCTACATTTGAAGTCAACACGTATGATAAAGGATATGGCAATAAGATACTTGGAATTGGCACCGCTATTGAGAAAGAGAAGTGGTTGTTAGCATTAAAGTGCTTCTGACTTCTTAGAATCAATGCTTCTTCACCAAGAAATGTCTCCATCTCAAGCAGATTCATCTGTAGCCTCTAAATTTCCGTTTAGCTGAGCTGCGTTAGCAGAAATCTCTTACGTCTCTGCTTCATCTCTATCCTACACACTCTGAATCTCAGAACCCGGGGTCAAGTCACCACCCTCCAGCGTTTTCTCCTTATTATGTCCGTTGTCATCATCGCTGATATCAAATCGTTTGAATTCTGGATTCATGTAACATGGGTCCCACGCAACTTCTTTTATCCAGTCCAGAACAACCTTGTAGCCGATTGGAAGCATCCTCTCAGTATAGTAAGGCTCGCCCAGACTGAACACAGGACAGCCGTAAGCTGGCATAGTGTCATCACCGGTGGGCGAAGCGAGGAATGCACCGGAAGGCTCTTCAGATGTTAAATATGCTCGTCCACGCTTTATTAATTGATTAACAATGGCACAGCGAGTTTTGTGACTTGGGTCTGTGACATACTTTAATGAGCCAATTCTTGAATTCGACATTCTTGATCTCACTGGCATGGTAAATGGTAGCAATAGAAGCAAAGGCATCAATTCTTTGACCCCATTTCTTAAAATTCCCCTCATTTTCAAGGAATAATGAGACTTGGTATGCCCCATCAGAGACACCAATAATGTTCAGTTTGGCTCTGGAGTCAACCATTTGTGCAATGACCTGGTTGAAGATGTAATCAACATGTTCTGTAGTGTCCCTATTGTAAGGAACTGTGTTCTTAATTCCATCGAGACGGTATGGGGCATTAACAGCAGACTTTTGTGGAAGGGCTAGCCAGGAAGATAGGGTTACCGCTTTCTTACCGCGACGCCACCATACCAGTTGGCCCAAGTTAGCGAGTATGATTCCAGGACAATCGGGATTGCTAGGTGAAGTCTCTTGACTCTGAATATACTTAACGAAATTGACTGCAGATCCTTGATTGACGCCTCCTCTGCCCCCAATGATACGATGAGCAAACACACCAAGATCCTGAGTATGCTCATAGAAGAGGATTATAACGCGTTTTTTGTCGTTAAGATTAGAGGAGACGAATATTGGAAGGTTTGGTTCGGTCTCTTTCGCACCGAGGGGAAGTTGAATCTTTTCTAGGCCAAGATTGATAAGTCGATCAGCAATGATAGTGCGAATAGCTTCTGACGGGTTATTAGCAGCATAGCATCTTTATAGGTCAACTTTCCTCACCATTCATGGCCTCGCGCTGAGCGCCGTTATGACGCTCATTCTTGGTCAAAAAGAACTGGAAGTACGCTTTTGGATTTTCAATATTTCTAATTTCGTCTTTGTCATTGATGAAGTAGCTATGCTAGAATTAACATGCATGCAGCAAATGAGTTGATATCCTTACCCTAAACCTGAAAGGTGAGGTGGGAAGACAGGATCCTTTGGAAGACCAGATTCAAGTCGTCTGAACATCTTGACCGCTTTGAATCAAAGCTTGAATATGATTGGATCTGTTATTGAACTGGAATTTAAACGTGCGTAGAACCTGTCTTGATTTGGTGGGTGTATGGTCAATGAGGAAGATCGCGAGACTGTTGATCAACCACGGTGGCTAGAATTGATCCTCCTGAACTAATATGGCATAAAATTAGGAAGTGAATCGAACGCAGCTACGAAACGAAGATGACGAACAGGGTTCTGATCAGTGCCCTTCAGAAAGCACTGAATAAGATAGATGGAGGATACTGAGCCGGAGGGCTGCTCGGTCAAGGGCGAACGACGGTTAACCACCACGGGCGACTAAGACAGGATGGATATCAACAATAGATAAAAAATTTGTGAAATCTGGGGGTGAAATGGAGCAAATGTCAATCAGAGAGAATGTCCTGTCCTGTTTGGTTTGCTTCGGGAAGATGCGTCGCCGATAGGCCAAAAGATAAGAAGTAGCTTGGTTTGTCAAGTTTATTTGATAGAAAGATATCAGGGTATCCCATAGGAATAAGATATAGGAGCCTTTTCGAGAAGTAGATATATATATATCAGGTTTTCTGACACTCCGCCTATGAAACTAGGAGTACAAATCTGTCAAACGAAGCATCAAAATCCATCTGAGGAAGGTTCTGCCATTCTCTTAGTGGCTACTTATTCTTCTACAATGATCATATACCAACGCCTCTACATATCGTACAAAGAATATTTCATGTACAAGACGGACAGCTATCAATGGGTCTTCGTCCAACTTTACTGCAAGATGTCATTTCAGAGCAGCTGGTCCTCCACTTGGCTCAATTGCTTTCCACGTAGACTTGTAGCACTGCCAGTCGCCGCAAGTACTACCAACTGGCCTTCTTAACTCCCGGTATCGATCCCTCGAGAGCGTGTACTCTGAAATTGTACTGTGAAAGAAGAGACGTCAGCAACATAGTCATATTTCGCCATCTGAACGGCCCTCCCGCAGAAAATAAAACCTGGTCACATCTTGGGTCTAGTTCACGTACCCTTGTCATCTTGAAATCCCTCAACACACCTCTGCCCTTCCCCCCTTCAATACACCGATTTCGTATTTGCGTCGGGCGAGTGTAGCAATGCATCTGGCCTAATTGGAGCTGCGCCTGAGCTCTTGTTCTGGCGGGGAGGCTGAGATTCCTTATGATGTATCGCAATGCCTGTCTACTCGGCGAGAAGTAATCAGCTTTGGATGAAGACTCTTGTGATTGTGTGGGGGGGGGGGAAACGTACCTCTCCGGTTCATGCTCGGCGAAGACTTTTCTCTTGGTGTGATCGCGGATGACCTTGACGTTAACAAAACAGCCAAGGTCGAGCTTCTTGGACCGGAACATAGACATTACGGTCGTACCAAAGGGCCGGGTCCGGCGGAGGTTGATAAGGAGTAGGAGCGGATAATAGATGGATAGACAAATGGTTGAGGTTATTGGAGTGTTCCATCTCGAGCGAGCAGCTTGGCGGAGATTAGGTAAGCTGAGAGCACAAGAGCTGGTGAGAGCAGCTGCAGCCGGAGTGCCTGTGCCTGCCTGTATCGTACTGTAGGTCTTCCATAAGTTGTCTAGCGCGTTGTCGGAGTCGGCGCTTTCAATGCCCTGCCGACCGCAACCCCAAAAAAATTCCAGGAGGTCTATTGACATTGATGTTTCCCCCTATCCAGGGCTAAAAGACTTTCATTTCATCCTTTCACTACTCTCTTTTGCATATCATTTTCTCTTTGTCACCATTTACCATGGCGCCTAAGCCATCCTCTCCCACCCCCGCTGCCGCATCCAGCTGGTCGCGAACTCTTACGGTTCTTGCGGTCATCATCGCGACTCTCTCGGCCGTGTTCTACTACCTGGACTCGCATCTGGACTGGTTCTACATATTTAGTCCTGACCAGATGCATGATGTATCTCTTCGTGCTATTGCTGCTCACGGAAACGACACACGTGCCGTCGTCTCCTACATTGTGGGGGAATTAAATGGGAAGTTCCCTGGCGGGTATGTAAACCTGGATGAGGAATGGATATTCAACAATGCCGGCGGCGCCATGGGAGCCATGTATGTTATTCATGCCAGTAAGTCAATTCTAGATATTTCATAACGTAGAATGACACCCAGGCCCATTGAAAATGGAGTCACATGACCCCACCATTCATAAGACAAGATTTGGTGATTGCTGACTTTCGGCTTCCAGGTATCACTGAATATCTGATTATCTTTGGTATGTAGCCCTCTCTGACAAATCAAATGGCCAAAACTAACTGAGAGCCATAGGAACCGCCGTTGGAACCGAAGGACACACCGGCCGCCACACGGCCGATGATTACTTCCACATCCTCGTCGGAACGCAACTTGCCTACACTCCTGGTTCCTACGAGCCAGAAGTCTACCCCCAAGGCAGCGTTCATCATCTCCATCGTGGTACTGTCAAGCAGTACAAGATGGAAGAGGCCTGTTTCGCCCTGGAGTACGCCCGCGGATGGATCCCTCCCATGCTGGGCTTTGGATACGCCGATGCGTTCACGAGCACCTTGGATTTCCCCACATTGTGGAGAACCACCTGGGTTACCGGAAGAGAGATGGTCTTGAACCTGGTGAGGGGAAAATTCTAAGATGAATCTCTAAGATGACTGCTCGTGTGTAGATCAGATTAGCGCCGGCATGGAATTCGCGTGGAGCTGGTGGATCTTCTGAGTCTTAAAGTGTTAGGAGTTGGGAAAACCCGTGTAATGAGTATTGTGAAAATGTATAATTAATTAATAGAATAGATATTCACAACAGAGGAGAGATATTGTCTGGCCATATGAATTTCCAAGGTTATTTATTAAATGCTTTTGTTAGCTTGCACTTATTCTCTTACAAACAACCCCGCCAAGCCCATACCGGTTCCTATACACATACTGACTACTCCGGTTTCCAAGCCTTGCCTCTCCATCTCAGGCAGTAACCCGGCCAGCATTCTCGCTCCAGTCGCGCCCAGCGGATGCCCCAATGCGATCGCACCGCCTTTGGGATTGACTCTACCCTCCTCAAGCCTCTTCTCTAGACCAAGCTGCCTCAAACAGTAAATGGCCTGGCTGGCAAACGCCTCATTGATCTCCCATAAGCCTACTTCCTCCGTCTTCAATCCCGTGTATTCTAACAGCTTGGGAATGGCAATAGCGGGGCCGATTCCCATCTCGTCCGGCCTGCACCCCGCAACCTGAGTGCCTGCCCACCGTCCGATAATCGACGACGTCAAGCCTAGCTCAGTCGCCGTGCTCCTCCGCATCAGCAACGTCGCGGCCGCACCATCCGAGATCTGTGACGAATTTCCCGCCGTCGACGTACCGTTCTCCTTGAATGCCGGCTTCAATTTTTGCATGCCCTCCAAACTCGCGTTATGTCTAATACCGTCGTCTTTCGTGACCGTGATCTGCTGCTCCTCTCCCACCTTCTCCCCTTTCTTATCCACCTCTTGATATCTTGTGTTTACAGGGACTATCTCCTTGTCGAACAACCCTTCTTGCTGTGCCTTCGTCGCCCGCTGATGTGACATGACCGCAAACGCATCTTGATCTGCCCTACTGACCCCGTATCTCTCGGCAACATTCTCACTCGTGAGTCCCATGGGCATGATACAATCCCTCGCATCGCGCACCTCGCTGTTCTTCAGCTCTGGCCACAACACCGTGGGGATGGCCTTCGAGCCATAATTCCTCGTCATGCTTTCCATACCTCCACCAATCCCCACATCAATCATTCCCGTCGCGATCTGATGGGAAACATTGGTGATGGCGCTCAGTCCTGAACCGCATGCCCGATTGACTGTGTAGAAGGCTGTTGACGTCGGGATCCCAACGTGGTTCATGGCCATGCGGCCGGCTTTCGAGCCGCCCAGCTCAGAGAGCACGACACCAATGGCAACATCTTGGATCAGAGCGGGGTCGAGGTTGGGGTTTGCAGCGATGGTTGCACGGAGGACGGTGGCGAGCAGCTCCTCAGGGTAAGCGTCTTTCAGATGGCCTTTATAGGAGCGGGTTACGGGTGTTCGAAGGGAGGAGAGAATAACGATGTCGGAGGGTTCTTTTCTAAGGATATTGGCCAGCCCCTTGCGGATTGGTCCGGCCATTGTCTCTGGAAGTGTTTTAGAAGCTGATAATGTCTTGTGTGGTGAGGGGTAGTTAAATAAATGTAGGGTCCTGTGAAGATGTCAGTCTTTACACAATTGAGCCAGAAATAAAATATGTACAAGTTTTAAATGTCTCGTAGAGTAGAAAATGAGGAAATAAAAGAATATTCTCCTCCTCTCGCCACCGCCTTCGATAGTTCTGGAAAGAGAGACGTGGTTTTGTTGATGAGAAATTGCTTTGAATCTTCGGCATCGGGAGGTGGGGCTGCTAAACATTCTTCCGCCCCTACAGTCCCACCAACCCCCCGGTTCAATAATACCCCACAAAGCTAGGTTTAACCAGCGCTCTGTTGCTCCAGCTCAAAGGTGCCTGGGTATTTTATTCATACGTCAACACCACTACGTAGAAGTGTCGGATCAAACTGAATTTAGATTTCTAGAAGTACTCGAGAAAGTAATAGGACACAATACCAAATTCAATGCCCCAAGGAGACAAAGCTCTAAAGGGTTACATGCCGATGGCTATATTAGATTAGATAGAAGGCAAAAGAAAATAACTGTAATATTATAATTTCCTGATTTATCAATATTGGCTGGTACGTCCTTTTATAACTTGCTGGGACTACCGGCATCGGGCTGGAGCTCAATAACCAGCTTTCCAAACTGAGAACCTTTCCTTATGTCTTCGAATAAGTCATCGATTTCCTCGATGTTTGTAATCCCCTTCACTACTCGTGATACAACCGGTGTGATTTTCTTCTCCTTAACAAATGCAACCATTTCTTTGAACTCCTTCCTCGAACCCATCGTGCTGCCTCGGAGCTCCAAGTTGTTGAGGTTGGCGACCATGGTCCAGTCCATCTTTGGGCCCACTGTCATTCCGTATTGAACGACGATTCCGCCAGGCTAAACCGGTCAGTAAGTGGCTAACAGAAGCTTGTTTAACGTACTTTTAACAATCTGGTCGCTTTAGAAATCACATTGCCACCAGCTCCATCGATGATCGTATCGATATAGGGCCTGTCTCGAGGTAATTGACTCTTCAATAGCTTCTCCCAGCCGTCTGCTTTGTAGCTCACACCTGCTTTTGCCCCCATTCTCACGGCTTTATCGATCTTATCCTGGCTTCCACTAGTGACATATACATTGGTGCCAAAGCCCACAGCAAACTGCAAAACATTTAAAGCAACACCACCTCCAATGCCTGTAATCAATACATTTCTCCCACTTTTAGCATTTGCACTTTTCGTGACCAGAGCTCTCCATCCCGTTAAGCCGGTCAATGGCAGTGCTGCAGCTTCCGAGGAACTCAAATGTGCAGGGGCTTCTTCGACCTCATTTTTATCAACACAGACGATCTCCTGCAATGTGCCTAACGGGAATGTTTTCGTCCCACCGAGGATCTTGTAGCCAGTTGGCGACTCGGGGCCTTCGGGGCTGTCATCCCATCCGCGGCCAGGAGCGAGTATGACCCTTTTCCCCATCCAAGACTTCTCTGCTGACGAACCAAGTCCCGTAACTACGCCGCACCCATCTGCGAGGAGCGGGACTTCGAATGATGGGGAGGGGTAAAGATGTTGTCGAAGAAAGAAATCTCGATGATTAAGAGCAGTAGAATACATTGTGACGACGAGATCATTGGGACCAGGGGTTGGAGTAGGAACATCTTTGAGGGAGAGACTATTGTTTGCCAGTCAGTCAATTTTCACTACTGATAAGGTCGAGGCTGCACATACGGATAGTAGACCTGGCCTGGTTTACCCTCAATCTGCTGGATCGTAATTGCCTTCGGCATGTTGAATGAGAAGCACCAAGACGCTTGTTCTGATCAATTAATCAATTGCTTGGCATATGTTGAATAAGAGTTGAGATAGAGGCGTAGGAAGACGAAAGTGTTCTGCTATAATATATTTATGTTGACAAATCTTGCGTCACAGCTCCCCGCAGCCATCACAACATTTATTGCCGAGGCTGAATGGCAGCCGAACTCGCCCAAACCAATCGCTGCGTCGCAAAGCCAAAAGGCTGTAAGGAAACGAGCGACCATCGGAGAGATAGAAGAGTAACAGCGTAACTTGATTCTTCCCTGGCCTATACTAGATGAGTGTAATGATACTTGTATATAACGGCATGAACACTGTTTTCAAGAGCATGGTGGCCTAAGAAACGAAAATTGATCCTAGCCAACGCCAGTTTGGCAATCTCTATTGTGGCCGTGGCAAACGCCAACCCGTACTTTGAACCGTACTTTGGTAATTGACTTAATGAAACTTAGGGTATCTGCAACAACTCTAGCAAGAAAACGAGAAGAGCGAGTCGGCGGAGGTTAACCGAAGGGGAAGAGAGAGAAGAGAGGGGGGGAGGAAAGTAAGAAAACACATGGGGATTCGAAACTCTAAGGTACCCAGAAATGCATCTTCTTCACCTAAACATATCCCTGCAGAGATTTTTCTATCTTCGAGCAATCATGGCTTAGCCGAGTGCCACTTGGTCTTGACACAGAGTACAGACTATTGAAGACAATGATGGGAACCAGCTTCGTCACCGAAGCCCGATGATACCGTGCCGTAGGTGAAGCGGTGACGTTGCCCTGTTCTCGATATGCACGTACTATCCGGGATTCGTCTCGACCTACCAGAGTCATGGTACGTCCAGCGAAGGGATTCAATCGAGTAATGATCGAGTAATGGCCAAAAGAGAATGCCACGGGTATCGAGAAACTATCGAGTAATCCTCAGTAAATGTTGAGAAAGTGTGTCACGGCTTCGCCAGTGCTAGGCACCATTGCAGGAAGGGCTCTAACCAGAAGTTTGGTGCGTTTGTGCGGATATGCAGGCACCGGATCGAGACTTATTTTGGTGTGCAGCTAACTGAAGATGGAAATTTTACCAGTGTAGGTTTCGGGGGAAGACAGAAGGATTCCGCGAGAAAATTATTACCATTCATAATGGAGAGTCGAGGGGAGAATAGAGGGAAGAACATATAGGAGAGCCATAGAGAAGCTACAAAGTAGACTAAAGTTAAAAGAAAGTAAAGGAACATAAAGTAAAGTCCAAAACAAGTTAACTTACTCTTTCCCCCTTCCCTCTTCCTTCCTTAACTCCTTTTGTACTTACCTAAGCAAACATGAGCCAATCGGCCGACCAGGCTCAACTCACCGAATCTCGTCGGAGAGATGACTCAGCTTACTGCAGGCCATCGGTCGGCACGTGACTCAAATTTCCTTTCTTCATTTCATTCCTGCCCCTTCTGGGCTGTGGTCTGCACGTGGAGACCGGTTGTTGCTCCCTGTACGGTGCTGTAGGCAAGAGCCCCCCCGTCCCCGTCTGATTACACAGAATTGCATTGCATTGCCATCAGGCCGCGCAAACATCACATCGCCTCTTCTCTCAACCTCTTTAACGTCATTGCGACGAAAACAAATCATCCTCCCCCCTCGCTCAACGTCAATCCCCTCTCTCTGGACTTGATTGACTCGGTGCCGTGAATATGTCGTATACGCAGTACCAGCAGTACGGCGGAAACCCCTACAATAATGGACCAGCTGCAGAAGCTGGGCAAGGCGGCGCTCCGGTAAGTGAAGTGTTGTTGTGCGAACGCGAGACCATCCAGCGCAAGACATTTTCGGTGCCCATCTCCAACATGACACATTTGACTGACATGGAATATTTCTCCTGGAATAGACGCACCTGGGGGAACCAGATTTGCAACACGAAATGTCGAATTATTCCGCCGTCTCGCAATACTCCAACTCCGGTGCTCCCGCGATGCCTACGTCCCAAACCACCATCCTGACACAACAAGATTTCCTGGCGCGCGTCGATTTTGCCAAGTCGGAGATTCGTACTCTGAGTTCGAACATCCAGGAGATTGCGTCGCTGCACCAACGGGCCTTATCATCTCCCGATAGCAACTCCTCCGCGCAGCTCGAAAATTTGGTTACCCAGACGCAATTGAAAACTACCCAGATCCGAGACCAGATCAAGTACTTGGAAGCGGATGCGGCGAAGACTCAAGATGGCACGAAGAATGTCAAAGTCAGACAAGCAAAGCAGCTGAAATCGGAGTTCGAGAAAGCCCTGAAGGATTATCAGCAAGAGGAGGTTGCCTATCGACAACGCTACAAGGAACAAATTGCCAGACAGTATAGGATTGTCAACCCCGAAGCGTCAGAGGCTGAAGTGAATGAGGCTTCGGAGTTGGACTGGGGATCGGAGGGAGTATTTCAAACAGCGGTTTGTTGCCATAGCATTTCACTATGGGATAATATACTGACATTTTCGAATAGCTCAAGAGTAACCGGTCAGGACAAGCCACGTCTGTTCTCGGTGCTGTACGTGCTCGCCATAATGAACTTCAAAAAATTGAAGCTACTCTTACTGAGTTGGCCGCCATATTCAACGACATGGCGCAGATCGTTGAAGCGCAAGATCCGGTGATTGAGCACACGGAGCAAAATGCCATCCAGACGGCGGAGGATGTTAACAAGGGAACCACGGAGATTGACAAGGCTAACGAGCATGCCCGACGTCGGAACCGGTTGAAGTGGTGGTGCTTGTTGATTGTGGTCCTCATCATTTTGGCTATTGCCTTGGGTGTTGGACTGGGTGTTGGATTAGTAAAATCCAAGAACTGAGGAGGCTGCGCGTTGTACATTATCAATATATATTGGGCTGTTGGTTGGAGAGAGACAGATAGGCAGAGAAAAAGAGAGGGAGAGAGGGCGAGGGAGGGGGATGGAGACGCAGAGAGAGATTTTCAAGACTACAGTAATACTATAATAATGATGATTTAGGCCGGACCCTGATTGATTATATTGTAATCTAGGGCGGCCTGATTTACGGGATTTACTACAGTTACATTTTCCTCTGAATTTAATTTACATGTATTTTTATTTACTTTTCCTATTTGGTCGTCTCCACAGTTTCCAATCCTCTCATCCTCTCATCTTCTTCATCTTCGTCCTCCTCTCCTTCGGCAATGCCCAGCCAATGGACCAGGCCAGACCGTTAAAAGCCACGCGAATGCAGAATGCAGCTACCTTCTTACTCGTATCGACTTTTGGGGTTATTGACCGCTTCCTCAGGCAGATAGGCGATTTCCGACCACAGAGTCGATTGCATTTCCAATCCACAACCTCCACTCTTTCGACACCGTGTCACCACGCCAGGCCGACATGAATATATTCTTACTCGATAGAAACTCATCATATCTTCTGGTTTGCTCTGCGGCTTCTAGTGCGTCCGGCGCCCCCCCATCCCCCTTGCTTCATGCCAAATTCCTGTCGGCTCTCGACCGCACGCCAGGGTGATTGGTTGCCGCCCTCCTCCATGCCGTGTCGGGTAGTGAGATAGGGAATGAGTGTGAGGGTTAGGGGGGCCAGGGCTGGTAAGATGGCACCACGGCACTGGATACTACTCTATAGTCCAGTGCAAAACCACAATGTATGCTCTACGGCCGTGGTACGGTAAAGATAAGGGATCTGGTGGGCCGTTGGGATTCGGAGCGGGCACGATCGGCGGCTTCTGCACCCCACAATAGACTGCCTTTGACAGTATCCCGTATCCATATATCTGGAAACGGTCCGGCTGTTTTGACCCTATGGAGTACTTGAACAGCTTCATTTTCTCTCATCATTTCCGCTGAATTTTTTTCTCTCTTCTGCTCTTCTTATTCTGGCCTCAGAAATCGAAGCAAGTGCGCATTCAAAAATAAAGTTCGTTGATTGTCAGCCTTGTGGTCGAGGCTGATATCTTGCTTATCTACCCTACCCCTTGAGCACTACGATAAGCAAACCCCACAGCTAGGACTGTTTGTTCACATATCAAAAACATTCTCTTGAACTCAAGGATCATATACAGACTTTTTCCTGCGAAATCCGGGAACTATAGCAGTCACTATGACACTCAACAGCAGCTCCAATGCGTTCCCCTATCCGACACCCGCCCACACCCCACCTTACGACTCAAACATCCAAATTACCATTATTGTTTCCAGTCGAGCTGTAATATTTGACCAAGAAAATAATCTTTTCGTTTCGCCGGCAACAATTGCCATTTCTCCGCAAACAGGGACCATTTTATCGATTCTTCCAACTATTCTCCCTCCCTCCAGCTTTCCCGCCAATGCAATCTATATCGATCATAGTCCTAACATTCTACTCCCTGGACTCGTTGATGCTCATGTCCACCTCAATGAGCCTGGTAGGACAGAATGGGAAGGCTTCGAGACAGGAACAAAGGCAGCAGCTTCGGGCGGAGTAACGACGGTGATCGATATGCCTTTGAATGCCATTCCACCTACGACCACCGTCCAAGGGCTGAAAGAGAAAGTCAAAGCTGCCCAGGGCCAATGTTGGGTTGATGTTGGGTTTTATGGCGGTATAATTCCAGGAAATGCAGACGAGTTACTTCCGTTAGTGGAAGCTGGAGTAAGAGGATTCAAAGGCTTCTTGATCGAAAGTGGAGTATGACCCCCTTCTTCTGAATTCCAGTTTTTGAAATCATCTGACAAAGAATTTTTAATATTCAGGTAGACGAATTTCCCGCTGTCTCTTCTGCTGATGTAGCCCTTGCGATGACTACTCTGGCTAAAACCCCCACAACCCTCATGTTCCATGCGGAGATGATTCCTCCCATAACAGACTCCGTTGGCGACGATGTGCAAGTTTCATCCCCACCACTCTCTCCATCTGGGCCTCTAACCTCCTACGCAACATTTCTCTCATCCCGCCCCCCCGCATTCGAAACCTACGCCATAGCTGAGGTCCTATCTTTGTCAGATCTCGCACCGGACCTTCAACTACACATCGTGCATTTGAGTGCTATTGAAGCGATCCCCCTTTTACGCGAGGCACGAGAGAGAGGCGTACGTATTACCGCGGAAACTTGTTTCCACTACCTCGCTCTCGCGGCAGAGGATGTCCAAGATGGCGACACCAGACATAAATGTTGCCCGCCCATTAGAGGCTCTATTAACCGTGACGGGTTATGGGATGAAATGTCGAGGCCTGATTCGGTCATCCAGACGGTGGTATCAGACCACTCGCCGTGCACGCCAGAGTTGAAGTTATTGCCCGAGCATTTGGGGGCTTGTGGAGCCCACGCCCATAAATCTGAAAAGATAACCATGACGAAAGAGGAGGAGAAAGAGCGTGGCGATTTCTTTGCCAGCTGGGGCGGCATCTCATCCGTCGGTCTCGGCCTGCCCATCTTATGGACCGAAGCCACCGCCCGATCGAAAACTAAGTCCCATCTCAACATTCTCGACATCGTCCGCCTCTGCGCCGTGAACACTTCCAAACAAGTCGGCCTGTCCCACAGAAAGGGGGCGCTGAGACCCGGCCTCGACGCCGATATCTGCGTTTTTGACGACGAGGGCACGTTCCTCGTCGGGAGGGAGCAGATGCTCTTCCGCAACAAGGTCACCCCGTACCAGGGGAGGCAGATGAAGGGGGTGGTCAAGGAGACGTGGGTTCGGGGCAGAAAGGTCTTTGAGCGTGGCGGGGCCAACGGTGGATTTATCGGGAAAGGGGTACCGATGGGCGAGGTTTTACTAGAGAAAAGGAGGAGTTAAGCTTGAGTCGTGAAGGAGTAACGTGACGCGAAATGAGAGATCGTATTTTCCGAGGGCATCATTTTGAATATATTCATATGGGTGAAGACGAAGGACATGTTGCATCTTTGGCGGCGCCTTGGATGGATGGATGGATGGATGGTTGGGATATATGAGCGGCACAGCATTTTGGAATACCAAATACCACCCTGCCTCAGTCGGTGTGTCGATGAAAGTCACGAAAAAAATTAGCTACAAAAATGTGGCATTGCATTGAATGAAATGTTTTATGTTATTTTACTATTCATTTTAGTAATTTTTTTCCCTTGGGTATTTTTCTCTTTTTTTTTTTTGGCTATCAATTCCTATGCCGTTTCCTCCATGAGGATTTTGCCATGGTTTCAGGTGATTTCTCCTCCAAGTGAGAAAAGAAAAGATACCGAGGTACCTCCGTCTCGTACATTCATCATACATTTCGTGTGGCCGTAAATTTCCTACGGCGATATCTCTTTCTTCCTTCCGCTCAACGGGGCCGCATATGTTCCACCTGTACGTACAAACTCAACGTAACGGCCCCTTCCCCTCAACATCCACCTCTACCTCCCACCGCTAAAGCTCCTCGCCCGCTTGCTGAATTCACTGAAACCCGTGCCTTTTCGCTCCCCAACGGCTTTTGTCCACCGCTTCGAGTCCTTTCCTGGCACGCCCTCGCCATCGAGGCCCAGCACCTCTCTCAACTCCGGTACCTCGGCGTGGTCGCGGGTATTACGCATGCGGTGACACCACGTGACCTTCTTCTCCTCACCGGCCACAGCCAGCGATCCCGCGGGGCCCGCGTCTCGAACCGGCACGCCGTGGCCTAATCTCTTACTCTCCTCGTCGGCGCCCACCATGGGGCTTGGTGTGTCAATCATGCATGGCTCGAAGAGGAACTCCCCGCCTACTTGGTGGTAGTCGCCGCCCTTCAACGCCATGCCCCCCTTCATCATCTTCAAGCTCTGTACGAAGCTAGCCGCCATGAGATTCCAGAGCTGACGGCGCTGGTATTCTGGTCGGTGGCCCATGCTCAGCGTCCGCCCCATCCCCAGCGCCTTGTACAGTTTCTTGGTCGGATCCGCGTATACGGGGAACGGGCATGAGGTTTCTTGAATGTACATGGGGATCAGGGACGGGGAGCCGTGGCCGACGATGGCGATGAAGGTCGGTGTGGGGAGTTGCAGGAGAGCGGTTGGCGTAATGGACTGGCTGAGAGTGCGTATGAATTCCTGGCAGTTCTGTTCCCAGGCGGTGGATGTTAGCTTGCGTTTATAGTTGCGTAGTTGTTATTTTAGTTAAACAATATGAAATGCAAACCATGACAGGAGGTGGGGAAAATAACATACCCCGCAAAAGAAATGGCGGATGAATATTATCAGCACACGACGGGTGACGTTCGGTCCACTATACAGGTCCTTGAATGGCACCATCTTGCTATCCGCATCAAGAACGGGCAGGTCTTGTATTTCCATGAGGACTTTGGAGCTGGGGATGTCGTCGTTCGTGTTCAGATTGCCCTCGAAATCGGCGGTTGCATCGACGGAATCGCTGTTCTTGGACGATGCGTCGATGGATGATTTCGGGGAGGCCTTCGTATACGGCATGGTGATTGAGGTCGCCGTCGCCGCGACTTCTGTCGCGAAGGGAGTGTTGGATGATATAGCCATGTTTAGATTCGAGGTGATTGTGCTCTCGGAATGTGCAGAAGGATTCGATCAGCTCGGAGGGTGTGAATGGGATCCCAACTCATCCACAGCTCTGATCTCGTTCTGTCGCCTGCGGATTGCAATATTTCTCGGTCTTGGTCTCGGTCTCGAGGTTGGTGATGGTGATGGTATTGGATTGTATCTCGTTTCTCTCTGTGTATTCTTCTTGGTATGTGTGTCCTTCTCTGCGTTTAGTGTTTCTCGTTCTGCTGTGGCCGGTCGTTCGGCTGAGGATGATGGAGAAGTATCGTCGAAGCAGTTCCCCAAGGATCGAAAACCAGATAAAGAACAGGAACAAGAGCAGGAGCAGGAGTAGGAGTAGGAGTAGGAGTAGGAGCAGGAGCAGGAGCAGGAACAAGAATCTGAATCTGAATCCCACGCCATGGTGTCGGCGTGTTTATGGAAGGGGAATGGTGTGTCCCCAGAATCCCAGGTGCCCATACAACTGACGTCTCTATACCGGTTTCAGGACGGTATCGGTTTGCCTTGCGACGCCGCGGGGCAGAAGCGACGTCAGTGCCAGCGGACCCGACAGCCCGTCGGTGGCTGTCGCGGTCGACGGGGTTCAGACCCTCACCCGCGGAGGCATTTCAGGGTCTGATGGACGCCGATCATGGGCTGCTTTAAGCTTAACTTGTGCGAAGGGGGGTGGTGGACTGAGATCCAGCTGTGGACAGAAGAGAGGCCTCTGGTAGTAGACACGGCACGAGAGAAGAGGCGGCCGACGACCGTGACGGTCGGGCTTCCGCCCATGGAAGCCATCGCATCATGGTTGAGCCACCATGGTCCAGTGGTCAGTAGTCAGTGGTCAGTAGTCAGTGGTCCAGTGGTCCAGTGGTCCAGTGCGGGACAGTCGAGAATAGTGTTGTGTTGCGCCGAGGAGATGCTAAGAAAAGAGCATTCGGAGAGGAACTTGAGTACGGTAGTAATGTAGGACTGACTACTGTATACTACTGTATACTATTGTATACCTACAGTACGGCGGCGACGGCATCAACCCCGAAGATCACCCACCGTCCTGCACTGACCGGGCCAATACTGAGACCCGCTGGATTGATCTTCAGAAGACGGACAGATCAGATGCACGAGTGCAGATCTAGGGGACATTCTTCTTGGCCAAGACATGGCCTGGCATGACAGCCCCCGTCCCCGTCCTCTGTACCTCTTGGACTTGTAACTGTACTACAGTATACTGTACTGCACCACTGTACTGAACCATTAGTATGCGGCAAAGCAGGTCTTCCCCATGTCAGATCTGATCAGATCAAACCAAATCAAACCAAATCATAATATATTGCACATTCACAACACGCATTCCCAGGCCAAGGAAATGTAATGGTTTCCTACAATATATGGCCCCAACAACCTCCCCTCACCTCCCCCATGAGAAAGAAATATGGCCCCGAGCTCGAGCTCAAGCTCAAGCTCAAGCACGAGCTCGCCCTCGCCCTCGGCCCCTCCACCGTCGGAACCTTATCTTCACTCACCACCAATTTTTGGGGTTCCATCAACACTAAATAAATAGGGGCAATGCTGACTTCTAATTGACTGAGCTTTGCTTCTTCGAAAAGCTTCAGTCGGAGTCGTCAGTCAGGCAATAGTCTCCGCCGCGTTTGATCTCCCCCTGTGTCCTCGCCATCATGGACAAAAATCGAAATATCGTCCAGGACACCCTCCAGTCTCCTCCAATCGACACATCCGAGCCCTACGATCCTAGCCTCGCCGGCCGGACCATCCTGATAACGGGGGGCGCTTCGGGGTTCGGGGAAGGGTTTGCACGGCACTGGGGAATCCGCGGTAAAGCCAATGTGATCATAGGAGATGTGAACAAAGAGAGAGGAAAGGCGCTCATCGAGGAGATCCGCAAAGAGTCCGGCAATCCCAATTCGCATTTTCTCTACCTCGACGTCGCCAATTGGCAAAGCCAGGTCGACTTCTTCCATACGGCTGTCGAACTGAGCCCTCATGGAGGGATTGACGCCGTCGTGGCCAACGCGGGCGTCGTCGACAATGGATTCTCCTTCATCTCCCCCCAGAACCTCGATGTGCCCGAACCGCCTGCTCCAAACTTGAACTGCTATTCCGTCAATCTGACGGGCGTGCTCTATACGGCACATCTCGCGCTCTTCTACCTGCCCCGAAATCCAAATTCCAAGAATGTGAACCCTCTCGGCCCTCTTGGGCCGCGGGATCGTCATCTGCTGCTTGTGGGCTCCGTGGCCTCCTTAGCAGGCATTCCGATGACCGAGTATTCCGTGTCGAAATGTGGCGTTCTCGGGCTCTTTCGATCTCTGCGATCGACGGCTGGTGTCCATGGCGTTCGCGTCAATAGTGAGTGCAAACTGACCCCTCGGAAAACTTTGCCCTTTACTGAATGTCCTCTTAGTCCTCTGCCCCTATTTTATTGATACCCCCTTCATTCCATCGACGGGACGAGTGTTACTTGCGGGAACTGGCCTAGGGAAGCCAGAAGATGTTGTGGATGCGGGAACAAGATTTATGGCTACCAATATCATTGGGAGAGCGCTGGTTATTGGGCCGAGAGTCAACATAGATGATCACATGCAATTGGTTCCTCAAACTTCGGAGAAAGGGAAGGAGATTGCTGTGTATGAAGTCTTCACTGATGATTTCGTGCAGGTCGGTGAGTATAATCCATATTTGTTTACTGTCCATCCATTTGCTGAATTTTTGGGACAGAGGCATTCACTTCGAGGCTCATAAAGATGTTGAATCAGGTCGAGAAAACAAAAGGCTGGATTGGATGGGGAGTTGATATGTTCAAAGCTGTGACATATGGATTCAGGAAACATTAGGCATATGTACCAATTACCGCAGCCAATATGTCCTGGCTAGTTTTTCCTGGCCAAATATCCACCCCTAATTATTTAGCAACGGCAAGGATGAATAGGCTTACCGCTTTGGAAAGATGCTTCGAGTCTTATTGTAGTGGACAACATCCGTTCTGATACACGGGCAGAGACAAAAGGATGGCGAGAGGGTCGATATTGACGTCCTTGCTGTGGCAACGTACTCGATCCAACTTGCAGTAATAGATTTCCTAGACCTTCAACCACACATATCGTCATTTCTGTCTTTGTGTATGTGAATATCGCATCAAAATATCCTTGTTCGTTTTATTCTCCTGTTCCCGATGATGTCCAAGGTTTCTCACCCTCTCTCTGCGGCAACCCGCTCTACCCGTATTGTTTATGCGAGCTCCTACCAAACCCGAAGACATATTTACTAGGGGTGCCATCATTATCTTGCTATTTCTTTCTCTTTCTCCCTGCTTACTTACTTGTGTTGCGCTTATTTCCTTGATTATCTGAGAAGTTCAATGGAGAATAGCATCCATGTCTCATACCATACCTCTATAATTCTAAGTTGACCAAATAAACTGGGGTACATTTTACAAAGTCAACTTTCCTCGCAGTACCACAAGGTGATGCTACCAATAGATTGAGATATGTCCCAACGGCTCCAATTCTTTGAGGGCCCCATATCTCCAAGCCCAACAGATTTCTAGTGTAGAACTCAAATGGATCAGGATCACAGGACTATCATGATTCTCTAGGTTACGTGTGATGACAACCAGGACACTAATTCTTCTCCCTTTGACACTTGTCTATGCAAATGATTGCGGGCGATTCCTTTCCAACAATGAATACTCTCCTTCCACCAAACAGGCATCCATAATTTCTGGAAAGGGGTGAACTTAATATATGCCATCAAGAGAGTTTATTTCAAACTATTTGACTGCGTTATGATGACGAGACTCCATTTGTTTCCTCACCGATAGAATATCATCAATTCTGCCTTCCTAACCTGACCATAACCAGCCGGGAGCTTGAATGTTTTTGCTATTTGGTAAGTCTATGAATGGCATTCGTCCGCTTAACTCTTTCTTCCCTACATTTGACCATAGCAATGTGCGGCCGAGAAATCGGTCTGGAAGGTCACAAAATAATCTGTCTCCAGATGCGGAAGAAAGTACAGCTCTCAAGCCCTCGAAAACAAGAAGAATGTCTCCTTGGAAGAATAGCTGCCTTACTGTATAGTCTCTGACTAAGAACTTATAATGGTGGAAGCCATCTTGTCTAGTTGAACCTTTGAGGCTGGTGACTTTCCCACTGGCTACTTCGGAGCCGTGAACCACTCCACTGAAAAGATTCACTGTATTTGCTCTCGCAATGGACGCCGAAGTTGTCGATTTGACTGATGGCTCTTCATCATTTTCGAGGCAGATACTGGCGTTGCACTGGAAGTAGACCTGTTCGGGTGAGAGGAAAAGATATCGCCTGGATAGATAATTTCTTGTAAGGTCCACGCTCTTGTCTCATAGGTTGTATTTGACAGAGAATCTTCTAAAGCAGATGTTGCTCTCATCACAATTAGGCCTTATAGATGTGCAGCCGTTGGCAAACGGAAGTTCGGGGCAACTCGAGGTAGTCCTCATCGACATTGCTGCCAGACAAAGCATCAATTGCAAGAATCGAATGGCTGTGTATTAAATCCATTTGCGACAGTTGGAGGTGCTTCCACACCGGATCGTCTTGGACAATACATAAGCTGTCGATCCATAGATAGCGCTCGCCCATCATCGACACAACTTTCATAGTATTGCGGACCACTGTTGGGAGCTGATCCCCCGGCTTTTTCAGAGAACCTTTCTGCATCAGAGAGACAAAATTTTGCCGTGTCGTGTGACGCATCTGCACACCATCACACACGTAGCTTAGAGCAACATAGCGACGTTCCAACGTCGTATCAAAGGAGGCGATGCAATGCTTTTCTACATCCACTAGAAGGAGTGTAACAGATCTTTGGTGATTTCTTGGGCGACTTGCGCTGTTACATAATGCAGAAATTATGCACGACCCATCATTTCTTGGAGTTTATACTTCTTTATAAGTTAACTAAAACAACCTTAGACAATATAACAGGAAGATAAAACCACCCTTAATACAGTACTAAGGTTTTAACTTTCAATAAGGGTTCAGTAATATATTTGGATATTTACACATGAGGCTTTGAGCCTAATAATTATACCCAATGCAGTTACGTGGATTGGAATGGACCTCTGCTCGTAGTTCCCAAAGAGCTCGTAATCTCCTTAGCTCGCCGCATTCTTTCTTTGATTACCTCGATCTCGCTCTCCCATCTCCCTATTACACCCTTCGGGGTCTCACTTGAAAAGCCCAGCCATCCACTGGCCTTCTTAGTTTTGGCTTCTTTCTCTTCTTTCGCCATTTTTTCAACCATGGTCATCCAATTTTCCAAGCTAGTATTGAGACACTGCTTGCAAGTGTTCTTCCCGTCCCCATCTACCCTTTTTCGCCGCAGCTCAGCCTCTGCAATATCAACAGCTTCCCGTGTCCAAGCCAAGCCTTCCTCCCGGTTCGTTTCACTTGGCTTTGAGGCGTATATTATCTCTCCAATATATGTCATGATAGCCGCCTCTTCGCATCGTTCTTTAGGTGTTCGCAATGGTGGTGTTGTCCCGTCATCCGGGGGGGGAGGAAAGGAGGGGGGAATTAACGCCCAGCGAAAAGCAGTCGTAAGTCTTTTTAGGATGCCAATTTCTTCATCTGGATTAAGAGTCGCGTACATTGTTTGTGGAGGATTGGGCAAAGATCTTCGGGCTCGGAGAATTGACAGGAAGATGGGAAGGGCGAAGGATAAGTTCGAGTTTCGAGCGTGATATACAGCAAGAGCTGTCGTTGCTGATAGAAGGTTGGCGCTAGGCAAACCAGCATTCGTGTTTAAAATTCCCGTCGAATTATCAATCACGCTGGGCTCTGGGGAGGCAATATCAAGAGCCCATTTGTACATTTCCAATGCTGTCTCTGGAGTGTTTTTGTAGTCCAACCATGCTCCATAGGCCAACGCAGCGTTCATCTTCTGCTTCTCGGAGAACCCATGTGTAGTCAAAATTCTTACATAGTAAGTTTCAGGAGGCTCGAATGCTGGCTCGCAATCCTCTTCCCTTGGTGCAAACTCGGCCCCCGGAGGCATCGGACGAGGTTTTGGATTCGAGGGGCCGATAACAAAATCCTTTGGAAAGATGATGCTTCGAGTCTTGTCTCGCACATGATCATCCAAATGCTCAGCAGATCTGGCAGCTCCCATCAAAACTTCATAATAGCCCCGCCTCCAAGGCTCGGGCTTGTTTGAGATATCGAAGCCAGGCTTTCCTATGCCTTCCACAAGTATTCCACCTTCCCGCAGACCATCTCCGTCGACATTAGGATCTTCCAATCGCCTCAACGCTGTCTGATATGACTCTCCACTACGAACCCAGTCAAGATTACCTTCCTCTTCAAACAATTTCGCTCCTCTGTATTGGCTTCTAGTCAACCAAGACCACTCAGTTGGGGAAGGATGTTTGCGATCAAGCCACTCTTGTTGTACACCAAAGGCTATGACCAGGACAAGACCGCAGGTTGCCCAAAGAATCACCGTATATTTTCCGGCGAGACGGATTTCACTTTTGATCCACTGTTTTGTTTCTGTCGTAAATCGGGCCCGTTTAGATAAGGGTGAGAGGAATGGAAGATGAGGTCGCAGTCGCGGTAACAGTGTGTTTTGTGTGAATAGGCGTGCTGAATTTGGAGGACGAAAAGGCCGCAGCAACAGTATCCTTCGGATTGGAATTCGTGAACGCATTGTGGGAGAAGGCAATGCAGCGGACGTGTAGAAGCATTAGGAGCAATGGAGATTTAGACTTTTGATAGCGGAGGTGTGAAGTCAACATAGCCTTACTCGTGAAACCTAAGGCACCAAGGCAAATATACTTTTTTATGGTCTCACATGGTATATCTCACTTGGGAAAACGGGAAACCTCAACCACATCAGCTCTTCAAAGAGACAATATCAATTTCCGATTAAATTTCGGAAATCGAAACCAAAAAAATTGAACTGAGATACCTCATGTCTTAATCATGGTTCTTATTACTTCAGCACCAGACAGCCCACAGACTTGGAGCGGTCCCAATTCGGTTGCATAGAATCGCTAGCAAAGGTATGCAGCGAAGTTTCGTCCCATTGACAGAGTCAATTCGACTGCTATAGTGTTGCTTCGTTGCTTGTAAAGCTAAAACTGAAAACTATGGCCTCAAGTGACATTCTCAATCTATTTATCGTCCCTAGCTGTTAAGACTTCCGTTTCATATGCATTTCATGACTTAAAGGCAAGGGAAATTTGGCCACCCAAGCCATTATATGATAAGAAGTACTCCATTACAATATTCAAGATGAATGTCTACAATTTATGAAGCGCGGCCACCGGAATCAGACTACTCAGCTGAATCCAGAGATATTAAAACGCTGGAGGCCCTGTAACTAATTGCCAGGTTTCTATCTTAAGTGTGGTATTATTTTAAAACTCGGTAAGTTTTGCTAATCTGATGGTTTTTATATCCTAGATGCAGGAACTTGATATCCTTGCCCTAAAGCAAGCACTGCGTATATATTTGAATGAAGCTCTTATTTGATTTCATTGAAAGCCTATATGCTGGAAGGAAACAATAAAAGTACTCAACTCATTTCCTTGACTCTTATTCTTGAGTGTTCAATCTCTGTTTTATACGAAATCCTTATTTGTATGATACGGAATTTTTTCACATGGCTTTTGAAAAGTCTGTCCGATTAAGTTTGCGGTTGAATTTAGACGGGGTTTAAAATATTATTTGGGTTTGCGGACTTGGATCTTTAAGGCAAGCATGTTTATCAAGTCCAATTTCAGAGCCGTAACGCAACCTCCTGGCAGGAAAATAAACTGACCGTATGGCTACGATCATCGGCCCCAAAATTGAGGAAGATTTTTATAATAGTAATTTCAAAGCCTAGAACTTCAAAATCACGAATCTGTTAGAAAGAAAAGAAAGAATGCAAGTAGAAAGTCGAGGTTCATAGACCAATTCTATTGAGAATATTGTAGTTAAAGCTGGGGATTACTTGTTGTTATTCCGCAGTTCCGATTGAAATATATTATAGCATAATACTGATATATGAAAATATATTACCTTCTGGGCAATGACGTTTTTGCAGGACCTAATACAGGCTTACAGGCGTAAATAGATTGTTTACTCGGGGTTATAGCTTTACAAGGTATGGGTAAGTTCAGTGGTCACATTGATAACTTGAAATTTCAAAGTTGACTTCTCTCTTTTTTGCTAGATGTATGACTAAGAAGATCTTTGATGCATATACTTGATGTACAAAACATGTGTTTGATCCTAAATCGCAAGTATAGTATGTGCCTGAAATCAGACGCATAAATGGGAATTTAATTAAAATCAAGAAAATTAGCCGACAACCTCTCTTTAAGTAAAAAGCTAGAGTTTGAGGGTATCCCGTAATCTAATAAGGATGTAAACAGAGCCTTAAAATTGAGGGGCAGATATTCTTCGGCTGAATTCTGTCTGAAAGGCTAATTCACTATCTGATTTGGCAAAAACGTGACCTATTCGAATTACTAATATTGCCTCTCTGGATTAACCACTCCCAACTCGGGACCTATTAGCATTCGTTTGAAGCTTGGTATTCAGGGGTATTAGTTTATTATGGAAGTTTCGGCAGTTATTTCTATCTATAGAGATAGAGAAAGGAAATCTGGCTAGTTAAGAAAATTTTGGGAAGTTCTTATAAAAGTACTTGATCCAGAATACATATCAGATTTCATTTTTTTATGAACAGAATTTGAGCTCAGTATCACATCAAGATCGAATATGATTGTCCTTAAAAGTCAGGGGAAATTGTTCAAGAATGGGCAGGCAAACCCAGCTCCTCCGGGGCTGAAAATTTTATATTCATTGACTGCACTACTTTTTATCTTATCAACGAGTAGTACGATGGCCAGGAAATCTCCTATCGTTCTCGATAGGTCCGGTGGCTTTGAGATTGGTGGCAAGATTATAAGTAACCCAAACGCCCCCAATCAGACCCTTTCCTGTGATCACGGTTACATGGAATACTTCATTCCATGGACTCCACGGAAGACAAGCCTAGTGATGTGGCACAGCTCTAGTACTCAAGTGTGGCAGAATCGTTGGGACGGTGGCGAAGGATACAAGGATATGTTTTTGCGCCGCAACTACCCGGTCTACCTTTGGGATGGGCCTAGAGTTGGTCGTGCCAACTGGAGTTGTAAACCTATCAATTATGTACCATCATATCGGGATCAGGGGAACTTCATGGCATGGAATTTTGGCCCCTCTTTTATGAATTGGTGGCCGAATGTGCAGTTCCCCATAGAGGACAATTATGCTTGGGAACAGGCAACCAGTGCTCGCTATGACGAATTCGACACAGACGAAAATGTCGAGCTTCATGCCGAAGCAGCGGCCATTGCCGCCGACTCTGAGAAGCTTGGTAATGACATTGTATATCTAACTAACTCTGCAGGCGGATTGCGGGCAATGATGACTGTGACTAAGAGCAAGTCGAACAATATAAAGGGTATCGTCACTTACGAGAGTATTGGATACGTCTTTCCCGACAATGCGGGGATCAAAGCTGGAGCAGGTGGTTTTGGGCCATTTATAGTGCCTCTTGAGGATTTCAAGAAGCTTGCTAGTCTTACAGCGATACAATTTGTTTGGGGTGACCACAGGCCAGAGTCGTTTGAGTATGTTCGGCAGTCACGACTTGCGGCGGAGCTTATTAATAAATACGGCGGGAATGCTGAAGTTCTCATGCTGGCAGGAGACGCAGGACTTGACGGAAGTACACATATCGCCTTCGCTGATATGGACAATGATAAGGTGGCAGAGCTTCTAGATGAGTTCTTGAGTGATAACGAGCTGGACGGCTATGCCTCCCAATAAATAACCAATATGAGCAAGGTCAATTAAGTGAAAGCACAATTTTTAAGATTTGTTACCTTGTACTCAACCACTCCTGACCTACCTGTCACTAGAGACTGATTGGATTAACGAAAGAATTCCAGAAATAAAAAGGGTAGGTTCATGGCAAGTCTCTGTCCGAGCTGACTTCTTAGATACATTATTGAAAAACTCGCCATTTTGAAGAAGTAATAAGAGGTTGAGAATTGTGGCTTTTGGTTAACTTCATTAATATCCTAAAGAAGCTATCGCTGATTTATGTTAACTCGCTTTTCAGTACGAAATATCAGGCCAAGCTTTTGTAAAATAAAAATAAAACTTTAGAGCAAAAATCGTCATTCAAACGCACCATTTTTAGCGAGTTTTTCCGAAGCCTAGATTCCTTCTCAGGGCCATAAGTGTGACTAGCATATCCGAAATCCTCCATATCGCCGTTCTTTACACCGTTGTACTTAAGTACAGTTCACAAGATATACTCTAGCGTTATTCTCCCACTCCTTCCCCACAGCCGCAAGAACTGTTGTGGCAGCACCCTACTATGGACTCTCCAGCCTATTTCATAGGGCTTCATTCTGTCTATACTGCTCCGCCAGCTTCCTATCCATATTTTTCTGTAGAAGCGATCGAGCCCGGGTGAAGGCTTGTTCCATAAAGTTTTTGAGAACCATGGCGACAATTGATTTCATTGGCCATATGAATATTGGCTGTATTCGACTGAGCATGCGCCACCCAAGGATAGTACCTCCCCCTTTAAAAGTTATAGTTGTCGGTGTCGTTGATGCCCTGTAGTCTGTAGTCTGTAGCCAGAAGACGCCACATTAACAACTTGGGAATCAAAATGGGGAGCCGAAGTGGCTAGTGGAGCAGATTTCAATAGCTGGAAGAGCAAGAAATGAAAAAGATAATTTGTATTAAACTGCATCTCGTGACCGTCTATCGTAAATTGCAAATCTGGCATGACACCAGCATTGCTATTGAGGATATTAACTTGACCGCTGCCTTTTGGCAGGATAATCTTTAGGGTTGTCTAGCGATGAATTGTCCACCCATCTCTACAAGCATAATGCTCCCTGCTTGAAGAATTTCGGTGAGCACAGCTTGGGCTTAGTTTAGATCCCGGACAGTGAGAAATAAAGTAGTTCCAGTAGTAGCAGCAAGTGATCGTGCGGTTTCAATACTAATGTCGCCAGATATGTCTGTGATCACTATTGCTTTGCCACTAAGCTTGTCACTAAGCTTGCCTTCGAGGCGGCAGTCCTGAAGAATCTGGATTGCTATTGTGCGCGCATCGACCGGGCCGTGGGGGCAAGTATGAGCAGTTGCGTACGAATTCATGATGACTAGCAAAAATATTCAGGACTAAGTATAGTCAGAAAATGATGATAAAATATTAGATAGTGTAGAAAGAGTCACAATAATCTTTGATGATAGAAAGCTAGTGGATAAGAATCCCTTTTTTTGGAGATATTCTTGGCTTTTATAATTTCTGTGTCTAGGACCGCTGGACCTAGAGTATAACTTCATACACGGAGCTAAAACAATTGATTAGAGAGCATTGACTTTGATAATACCCAATCACTTTGTTTTATAACTTGAATATTACAGCTTGTCACTTGAAACCGCACCATATAGGGAAATCAGTTGTTTAACATACTAAGGCAAGTATAATTAAAAGTTTTATTAGTAGAGTTGAAATGGAATGCTGTACGGGAGAACCTGCAATGCGGTAAAATTCTTACACCTTACCAATGGAAAAATCCCCAGCAATTTTAGTCAGTTACATAGAGCGGAAAACCAAGCATCCCCGATGAAAGAACCTTTTTGACGTTTACTGTTAATTGAAATTTGACAGCTGTTAGATGCACTGCCCTCTTCCCTAAGAGCAAGAAAAAGAAAAAGAAAAAGCCTCCGTTCATAGCTAAGCATTATCTTCTTACATTCAACAGTTAATTTAAGGATTATACTAATTCGGCAGTTGGCCCAAAGAACGGAATATTATTAGCCACTAAATTTTCGCATCTCCTAAGCCCGGTTAAACCCGTACCCCGCCGTGGTTAATATTGGAAGTCTCCATATCTGTCCGCTTTAAAATCCTCAATTATACTCTCAGTTGTCCTCAACTATACTATTTGCTTTCCACAACAAGAATTATTAATACATATCAAATGACGATGGCACACGCTCCCAAAACTTCTGTGAACATTGTATTTGGCGCTATGACGCTTGGCAAAAAAGGTATCCCTATTCTTATTTTACCCCACCTTCGACCAAACTCTTACATCCGCTCAGGTGCCGAACAAGCCCGCGTTCATGACTTAGAAGAATGTACCTCTATTCTTGATGTCTTTCAAAAATATGGGCACTCTGAAATTGACACCGCAATCGGCTATGGTGGCGGGAGCTCCGAGCAATATCTTGGCCAACTGCACTGGCAAGACCGTGGTATTATAATGGACACGAAATTCTCGCCTCGTGCAGATCTTGGTCTTGGCCCGACTGTGACAGTTACGCACTCACCGGAACATCTACGCCTTGCGTTAAAGAAATCTCTAGAAAGCTTGAAGACGGATAAAATCGATATGTGGTACCTGCATGCTCCTGATAGGAGCACGCCATATGAGGTAACGCTCCGTGAAGTGAATAACCTTCACAAGGAGGGATATTTTCGCAGGTTTGGTATTAGCAATTATGCGTCATGGGAAGTGGCTCAAATTTGTGAGATCTGTGACAAGAATGGTTGGATAAAGCCCACTGTATACCAAGGCGTATATAACGCTCTTCATCGGGGGGTGGAGCCTGAGTTATTTCCATGTCTGAGAAAATACGGGATTGCATTCTATGCTTTTAATCCACTTGCTGGAGGTTATCTAACGTCGAGGTACACGCGGGAAATGATGAAACCCGACACAGAAATGGAGGAGGGATCTAGGTTTGATCCAAATAGGAAGCAGGGACAGAATTATAGGAGGAGATATTGGAATGAGAAATATTTTGAAGCGTTGGATATCTTGAGGCCTGTATGTTCAGTCCCAAACCCTGGGTTTGTTCTGCTTGAGTCGAACTAACTTTAAGCTGTTTCAAAGGTGGCGAAAACTCATGGCCTTAGCGAAGCGGAGTGTGCACTTAGATGGATCATGAACCACTCGTTATTGAAGAGAGAGTTTGGTGACGCGATCATCATTGGAGCTAGCAGCGCAGCACAGCTGGAGGAAAATCTAGCCAATTTTGAAAAGGGCCCGCTCCCTGAGGAGGTGATAAAAGCATTGGATGAGGGATGGGAGCTAGTGAAAGGGGTTTGTGCTAAATACTTTCATTGAAAATTTGTCCTTTTCTATAACTGATAAAGCAGGCAGCGTAAAATCTCACTGAGTATATTCGTTCCACTAAAGCATAAAGATTTTCCAAGTAGTGATCCTTATAAGAGTGATTATAGAGAGTAGAGAGCCATAAATCTTGGAAAAGGGATAAATTACGTATAAATAATGCGAGAGGTATCGACTATCTAAAATGTCGAAATACAAGTTATTTGAACGAATTAGAAAAGAGATGGCCGGTTTTAGTTGTGCTGAACGGGATGGTTCATTTGTCTGAGATGCTATGACAAAGATTCCGACAGAAGATGTCCCAATTTGAGTTGAGCTGGAAATAAATGTAATATTTTCAGAGCTATGCTGAGGCAGAACGTGACAACCGTAGTTAAACTTTGAGCTGCTTATGTGAAAACTCGGCGAGGAAATTCCGGTTCTAATTGATATGCTAATAATAGTTCTAAGATAAATTGAGCAATTAATAGGCGCGTTGAGAGTCCTGGCGTCATACTTAAGAGCATGTTCATGTGATTGTAATGATGTTATACTGCTCTTTAGGAAATCGAAACAGAAAGCAAAATTCCCAAATCAACCAGTGCGCCATGATGGCAAAGATTATCAAGCCGTTAATGAGAAAAAGGTGAAGTTTAGAGAATCCATCACCTATATAACTAATCTGCGCTCTAATTTTCTGCAAACCTATCTGATCAACGAAGGAATCAGCCAGCAAACAAACATGGTTCATAAGATAAAATTTGGTCAAACCTTCAGTATCTGACGGCTAGCTCATGAATATCGACCCTGAGACCGGAAAAATCTACGCAGAGCTGAAGGAGTGCCACTCTTAACTGGAAGTGCCTGAATTGGACCATATATCACAAGCTGCAGGACAAAGTTACTATAAGGTGGTACAATTAAGAAGTACCTCCGTGCAGGGATGTAATTTTCCATGAAGCTGATTGACTAATTCCAAGGAAGGATGCAGTATGTATTGTAGGAAGAAACACGGTGACAGGACAAACAATAGACTCGAATTTGTCACGTGTATGTGTATGGTATCTCCTCATGAGCAAGGAGGATGAAGCTACGGCTACGATACACTCGCAACCCGCCCACGCCATAACAATATGCATTTCAGGGAAACAGCAGAGGCTAATCAAGATAAGATTGAAAATGTTGATCAGCGTCGGGCTTTCAGACATCTGTGAATAAAATGAAAGTATCGTCCCCGGTTTTATCTATCCGCAGCCGTCAGGTTTAGAGCCCTTTTAATATACAGGGCAGCGAAATCGTTGGCAGCGTCGTGAGGTTCTGAAAGTCCTCCCCCACGGAACTAGGAAAGCTATTTATCAGACCATTCTAGGGCGAAACTTAGTTCTAAGTTCATATATTATGCAAAATAGCCATTTACACACGTGCTTAAGCATTTACAGCAAGTTCGCGAGGACCAGATTTTATAAAACCGGTGTCCGTACCGAATCTACTTAGGGGGAAGTAGAATAACCGATAGCCTTTTGGGTGGCTCAACTATATTATGAAGGTGGGCTAGAGAAGATTCCAGAGTCGCTTTGAAGCCACACCAGGCGCGTGTTAAAGAAACATTAGGGTTAATAGGCCGCAGCGGCCCCCCCTAGCTTCGAGGTTGAATGCGATCGGAACACAGGTTGAATATACTTTTCACTAGAGTCTAGGGGATCTATAAGATGTCTTAACATACAGAGAGTGTCGTCCAGTAAGAAGGGCAGTTCTGATATCTTATTAGATAGGCAAAAGGGATTTAACAAAGAGAAACAGATTTTACGCATATTACGCATACAAAACTACGGGCACACTGCTAACAGGAATCATAATGCAAGTCAGAAGACCAAACGCTTGTTTCCTCACACACCTGAGTAAAATCGATGCCTAACTCGCGCAAGGGCTGATTGTGACCAGAATTTGCCTTGCTGATACGGGAGATTGCTGAGAAACTTGGCTCTCTAACTGGAAACTGCTATGCCTGTTTTATGTATCCGCCATAGGGGGCTTTCCATTTTGCATATCTGACTGGCTCATAAATGCAGCTAGTACAGCATATCTTATTGTTAACATCAAGCCAAGAAAATGCTTCTGGTAATTCCGGAGACCCGGTTAGTGGCATTGGCAGTGGTATTGCTATAGATCGAATCGATTGGACAAAGTTGGCCAACAATAGTTACACTAGCATATTATATACACTGCCAGATCGTGGATCGCAAGCACCTGCCAAGGATTAGAAGAGAAAAGTAGCTACAATGGTGATGGATTCGAGAGATCAGGACCGCAGTGTTAGAGAATGTCGATAGATTCCGGGGCCATTATCCTTAACTCAGATGGCACTTCCTGAATCTCCGATGAGTATCTTTTTAATGCTAATGGAACCATGCTCGAGGCTATTCGTCCAAAGATGTTATTATCCCAAACCTTAACGGCACTGAATCTTTCTCAGCTGACTCATCATAGGGTTATATCAATGGCGGACGATGTCTTGTCGGCTAACAATCCAACTGGTCGTGATGTAAACCACGGGTTTGAGGGACTCGCCATCTCTGATCACGAAAAGAGCCTCTAATTCCTTCTCCAAGCCGCCGCAAACCAGGAGGATGGAATAACCATGCAAACTGCAAGTTGCTGCCAGTTTGTAAAATACAACATTACTACTCCATACTATTATCCTATATCATCCTTTTTATACTCCTGTCTATAATAGCAGTCTGTTTAATAGAGAGATTGTTGGGGCACACCGCCCGTCGATCGGGTGAAGGTGTATAATTAATTCAAGAATCGGCCATTTTAAATATCGCTCATGTTCAGTATGGATGAGTTACGTATTTAAGGTACTCAAGTCTTCTTTTTAAGCTTGAAGCTGTTAACGCAATAAACTCGCTGTGAAACTGCAGTCAGTCTACAGCCCAAGGAAAGATTTCTCAGTTTTAAACCCGTTCCTAAAAGAACCAGTTTATTAATATAGCTTTGGTGAATATTTAAGGGTCTCAAATTGCGCCGGGTAAGCGGAGAAATACAAGTTCTCAGGAGGCTGGAATATCCTTATCTTTTATCCGTGCTATATTGCACTTTTCGGGATATTATTCTGTTCCTCGACGTTAATATCTGCCCTTGCAAGATAATACCCAGACACAGGTGAAACAGCTCATATCCATGTGCGAAAAATCGCTCTCAGGTATATTGCTCCTATCGTTGATGGGCCCGATATTCAAATCTTTCTATCTGCATCTACTCAGGTTAGCCAGCTATTTACACGCTTCTTTCAAGTCCGCCCTTAGCAGGGCTGTATCAAGGACATTTGAATTGGAGTATAAAAGGCCGTACCGGACGACATCAAAGAAACGAATAATGGTGTGGGAGTCTGCTTTGTCCTTGAAGCTACCAGTCACGATGAAAAACACATTGGTTAACGCCATTACTGTAATAGGGGCTCTAAATATAGGGGCCTCTGGCTCTATTATTTATCCGGATTGTATCAATGGCCCAGAGCTTTTGACCAGCAATCTCGTTTGTAACACAGAAGCTTCTCCAGTCGAGAGAGCAGCAGCTCTTATTGCTGCATTCAATGTCTCAGAAAAGCTGGTCAATCTTGTAGAGTAAATATTGAACCTATGATATTTTCATTTATGAACAGAGGGCTAATTATATCAATAGCAAGAGCCTTGGAGCACCTCGTCTCGGTTTGGCAGGGTACGAGTGGTGGAGCGAAGCTCTTCATGGGGTGGCAGCATCCCCAGGAGTAAATTTTTCCCATAGCGGAAACTATTCCTACGCAACATCATTCCCCATTCCCATAACCATATCAGCAGCTTTTGACGATTCCCTAGTTGAATCAGTAGCTACAATTATTAGCACCGAAGCAAGAGTCTTTAGTAACGCAGGAAGAGCAGGCTTGGATTTCTGGACTCCTAATATTAATCCATATAGGGATCCTAGATGGGGTAGAGGCTCAGAGACACCGGGTGAAGACCCCTTTAGAATAAAGGGGTACACAAAATCACTTTTACGCGGTCTGGAGGGTAACCAAAAATTCAAGAAGATCATTGCGACTTGTAAGCATTTTGCAGCCTATGACCTGGAAAAGTGGAATCATGTCCAGCGATACGACTTTAATGCGATTGTCACACTGCAAGATCTTTCCGAGTACTATCTACCGCCGTTTCAACAATGTGCTCGTGACTCCAAAGTTGGGTCTATTATGTGTTCCTACAATTCAGTGAACGGCACCCCAGCTTGCGCGAACACTTATTTGATGCAAAATATCTTACGAGAACACTGGGGCTGGACTGAAGATAACCAATATATTACCAGCGATTGTGAAGCTGTTCAGAATTTTTACCGTAATCACAATTATACCAAGACCGCAGCACAATCAGCCGGACTTGCTTATACTGCTGGTACAGACACAATTTGCGAAGCGGGACATGTCACCGATGTTTTAGGTGCGTACAATCAATCTTTGCTTTCCGAGGCAACGATGGATCAAGCCTTGCAGCGAATGTACCAGATGTTAGTACGTACAGGGTATTTCGACCCAGCGGAGGCAACTGAGTACCGATCATATACTTGGGCGGATGTCAATACACCACAAGCTCAGGCACTTGCGTTAAAAGCAGCAGTAGACGGCTTTGTCTTGAAGAAAAACAACGGCTTTTTGCCATTCAGTGCGAGTGGCAGGCCATCTATTGCGCTCATCGGTTTTTGGGCCAATGCTACTAGAGCTATGCTTGGCAACTATGCAGGACCTCCTCCGTACTTCCACTCACCGCTATACGCTGCACAGCAGCTTGGCTTCTCAACTTTCTATGCAACAGGTCCAATTAAGGAAAATTTGTCGGCGTCAGACGTGTGGACGAATTCGGCGGTGGCTGCTGCCCAGCAAGCTGATATCGTGATTTATTTCGGCGGCAATGACCTGTCTATTGAAGCGGAAGAGCTCGATAGATATAATATTACTTGGCCTGAAGCTCAAGAAACCCTCATATCAAATATCTGTTCCCTTGGTAAACCCTGTGTGGTCGTTGAACTCGGAGATCAAAATGATGACAGTCCGCTCTTGGCAAACGGTAATATTTCTGCTATCCTCTGGACCGGCTTTCCGGGTCAGGATGGAGGCACAGCTGTATTCAACATCCTCTTGGGCAATAATAGCCCTGCTGGTCGCCTACCTAGCACGATGTATCCAGGAGATTATGTCAACCAGATCCCGCTGACTGATATGACTCTCCGGCCCAGTTTGTCAAACCCAGGACGGACATATAAATGGTACAACAAATACATTCTACCTTTTGGTTATGGCCTACACTACACAACTTTCAAGTCGTCTTTCACTACAGAACCCCGAAGCAATAAGTCATACGCCATCACAGAAATGATAGCTGCCTGCTCGGAGACACATCTCGATCTCTGTTCTTTTGATGCATTTCCTGTTTTGGTTACAAATACAGGGAAAGTTAAATCAGACTTCGTTGCCCTTGTTTTTCTGTCCGGAAAGTATGGCCCAGAGCCATATCCAATAAAAGACTTGGCTGCATACACTAGGCTGAGGGATGTAGAATCTGGAGAAACTCGAGTTGCATCGCTCAGCATGACGCTTGGAAATTTGGCCAGGGTGGACGAAAGTGGGAATACAATTCTGTATCCAGGAACTTATGAGGTAATACTTGATGTGCCTATGCAAGATTCTATGTTCTTCCAGATCACTGGTGAGCAGGTTGTACTGGACGAATTCCCACAGCCTCCAGATATCAGCACGTAGAAAGCTATGTATTCTAGTTATTCGCAGCCTTTCCTCAAAGTTAGGCTTACTAAATAGAAAGCTGGAGCAAAGCGAGTACTGATAATTATAAACCTATTCTTTAAACATTTAAATAATATTAAAAAAGGAATTATTATACTAACAAAGAAAGGGAGTAGTCAGAACAAGCTAGTTGGATTTGTTTAGCGTCTAGTCAAGGATCATCGTAAGAACCAAACTTAACGTAATGGAATAAGCTTACACTTATGCTTGAACAATCTAGATTTATGTTACTGCAACTTAAAACCCTAGATTTTGCACCTTTATCCTTCTAAGAAAAATCTGCTTTATTTGACATGGAAGCACAGGCAGGATATCGTATATTAACGCCTTATTACTATTTTTATCTCTTTACACCTAAGAATAATAGGTCAAATGGTCACAGAGAACGGATCGGCCAACGATTTATTCTTGAAATATTATTATTTTTGGCAAGATATTAACGACAATAAAATACCCTCCTATCGCCAAGCTGAATCCGGCTCCTTTCCTATCCCCCCTCTATGTCGATCTTCAGTTTCGCGAACCAGTGTAGTTCCTCGAGCAATTCACGATTTATCCACCACCAAGATACCAGCGCCCAAATTCCAATCCACAGAAAGAGTAGCCCAAACGATAATCCATAGGCGATATTGAAAGGTAAGCCCCAAGTCATGCCCGCTAGCGCACCAGTAAAAATAATCCCCCCAACAGCCCACCAGATATTAAGTTTCCACAGCAAGCGCCTGAAAATGGGAGAAGCATTCCATCGTGCCTGTAATTCTTCTCTATACTTCCTCATCTGCCCTGCATCTACAGCCACGAAATCTTCAATTACATAGTAAACAAATGGCTTACACTTCTCTCCCTTCTTATCTGAACTCACTCTGAAGGGTAACCGGAATGGAATCGCTGTCACAACCGCGGTCAACACCGCAAAGCCTGCCAAAAAGCCAGGAGTCATCAAAAACAACCACAAAACTGGTTCGTCTAGACTCGTACTTATCACATATGGCACGATTCCGATCACCGTAGCAATAAGGTACCACCAAAACAAAAAGTCAAACCCCCATTTTGCCTTCTGTCCCAAAGGCGCGTAGTCCGAGCGATATTTGACAAGGCGGTAGCCACGAAGGGGAAGCTCCATCATTTCGCCAAGTCCTAGGGATGCGCATGAGATTCCGAGATTGATTTCGATGTCAAGAGAGGTGAGAGAGGAAAGCGCGTAGTAGATTATGCATGGTAGGACGAGGTCGAAGAGTAGTAAGCCGAGAGTGCAGCTGATTATCGAGTACTTCTTTGTCCACGGGGAGAAGGAGAGCGGTGGCGGCCGTGCTCCTAGGTTCTTTGGTTCATCTTCACTGAATGAAGATCTTTCACTTTGGAAAATTGAACCCGGTAGAGGTACCATATCTTTGACTTCTCGCATTTCATGGCTGCCGCTAGCTTGCCTGGCGAATTCGGAAGAATTAGCCACACTGTCGAAGCGTTTCTGTGATACCTCTTGACGAGAGCTAGACGTTGCTGTGTAATGTAGTAGTCTCTATACTAGCAGAGCTCAAATTCTTTGAATCGTAATATTTTATTTCCTCAAATGTCGGGCACATCTAAGAAAATGTAGTCAAAAGTGGCATGGTGGTGGAGTGTAAAAATACGTCATCGTCGTCTCAAGCTAGTGATCGGGAACTTCGGATGCGTCGAAAGGTCTGTGCGAGCCCTAAATATAGTATAGGGATTACAGGACGGAGTAATCTGCAAGGCCCGATCCAGCGACTTCCAATAGAAATTTATATGTTAATCGTCTTACCTGTTTGTGCATTGCATTGCCGAAACATGGTGACTTGCATTTAATTGCACAAAAGATTCCGATTCCGTGTTCGGTTGTTAGAGTAAAAAGTTGGTGGGTGATGACGTAGAGAAGGGTTCTAGGCCCAAAAACAGCGCTAAATATTTGAAGACACGCGTTGATCTTTGCAAGCCACTAAGTCAAATCGCTGCAGATATTGGGCTATGTGAGCTTCACTGCAACTAGTTGTACTGTCTACTTATCTTTCCGTATAAATCTGTATCATCTTTGCAGCCTTTGAATCCAAGCGTCACATATTACGGATCGCGAAGTAGCATTTGCGCATCTCCCTTTTTATGTAACGTGGTTTATCAGGACCCGGATCATATCAGTACCCGAATCAATTTTACCGAATTCCCCTACCCCTTTATTCTTTACGCGTTTTTTCCACCTTCTACTATGTCTGTGATTACACAAGAAGCAAAAATCATTTTAGCTATTAAGGCAATTCGAACATCAAAAAGACTAAGTCGTCGGAAGGCAGCTAAGCTCTATTAAGTACTATTTTCTACACTTAACAGTAGAATAAACGGCCAAACTTCCCTTCCTGAGCAACGGCCAGCAAGTGTTAAATTGTCTAACCTTGAAGAGGAAGTGATTATTCAGAATATACTTGATATAGATTCTAGAGGGTTTGTACCCCGGCTGGCTAGTGTAGAAGATATAGCGAATTAAATCCTTAAATCGCGAGAGGGGAAACGCGTTAGCAAGCTCTAGGCGCATCGATTCGTACAACAACAACTAGCCCTCAAGACGCGTTTTAATCGTGTTTACGATTTCTAAAGGGCACTCTGCGAAGATTCGGAGCTAATTAGCGCGTAGTTCCGACTAGTTGAGAATATAAAGGCAAAATACAGGGTATTGGACTACGACTTCTATAACTTTAACGAAACTAGCTTTATAATAGGTGTGATTTGCCCTGCAATAGTTATTACCTATGCAGATCAACGTAGCAGAGGCAAGGCAGTTTAGCTAGGGAATCGGGAATAGGCTACAGCGATTGCCTGTATTAATAGCAAGGGCTAGAGTGTTCCTCTATTCCTGGTAGTTTAGGGCAAGAACTACCTCGCCAACTAGTACACTAACGGCGGCCTCCTACCCGACTAGGTTATTAAACCGACTAGCAATAGGTAGACAAATAATAAAACAGGTCTAGAATAGTTAAAACACTTTAATAAACATACTACTGCTCGCGCAAAGGGGCTATATCGAATACTAGTATTAGATAGGCATAAGAGTTACGAATCGGCCAAGTTCCAAGAGTACTACAAGACACACAATATTATAACTCTTAGACTACCTCCCTATTTGTCCTATCTAACCTAACTACTTAATGTTAAGTGTTTTAGTGTCTTAAAGCAGGCGTATAGTCGGCAAATCGAGACGTTTATTAAAGCCTATATTAACTATATCACGAAGGTGGAGTTCTTTCTAGCTTTTATAGCAGCATATAAGAAGTCAATAACAGCTAACAACTGTTAGGCTAGATTCCGTAGAGCTGGCCTAGTGCCCTTTGACCCAGAAGTAGTGATTTCAAAGCTTAACGTAAAGTTATAGACCCTAACTCCCTCTAGACCGTCTACTGCTAACAGCGCCCCTTAGGTCTCCCAAACCCCCTCTAACCCTACCGAAGCTCTTTCACAAACAACTCTTATTCGGAATCGGATCTCCCGTTACTAGGGAAGCTCGCTAACTCTATTGTTTAAGACAGTAAAAGCGTTAGCAAAGGGTACAGAGCGACTAGCCTATAAGAACACACTCCTGTCCGCTAAGGTACGTACCCTTCGAGCAGCTAATAAAGCCCTTAGCAAACGCCGTAGGGCTAAAAAAGCTCGTGTCCGTCAAGGAGGTGTACTTAATATAGAGGATACACAGGATATAATTGCGCAGAAGGATATAGATAAGCAGGTTCGACGCGACGTACGTGCGGCGGGGGGTAGTCGAGGGGAGGGGCAACCGTCTGGGCAACAGTATAGGACTTGCGGAAAAGCTGGTCATAATGCGCGAACCTGTTAAGAAGATATAGATATATCTAGTACATTAGATTCCACTTAGATCTAGTCAATTTAATATATTATAGTTAATTTATTAATGTTTAAAGTTTAATGCCAAGGAAAATTGATTCGGGTACTGATATGATCCGGGTCCTGATAAACCACATTAATAGTAATAATTTCTACTAGTTATGATTAAGTCCTCTAGCATACCTGAAAGAATTGTGCCGAAGCCAACAGAATACTTAGGGAGCAGCGGGAGAAAATAGCTAGAGTAGCATAGTAATCATAAATATTTAAATGGATGGCGTGCGGTTTACAAAAAAAAGGGTTTTGGGTGGTACGGCGGTCGTTTACTGATATGTTTATAATAAGTTAACGATAATCTGAATTGTGTGGACTCAGAACTATTAACAGTACTTTAGAGCTTTTTCTTGTCACAGACGAAGACGATTATGCGTGTCAAGCTGTCTTAACGCTGCTTAGAATATCCATATGAAAGACTCCTTCACATAGAATGTGGTAGATTGTCTGAGCAACTAGTTAGTCAAGCCAAGTTCGCTACATTTCCAGGATAAAGACTTACTGAATATCTGCGCTTGAGGCTCCAATTAAGACCTTGAACTCGCTTTCTTCTGCAATCCACCCCGGGATTTCCTCATCATAGTATCCCGCCGCATATTTGCCTAACTGGGGGTAATACGTCTCGTCTCTCTTGCTTCAAGGAACACTTTCTCGAAATCTACAAGTTCCTTCTCTGGTCATGGCAGTCGGCTCCTCACATCATAGACATAAAACTGGACGACCCCAGCACCCGCCCTAGGGCCAGTGTTGGAAATATCCAGTGTTAACTTGATAGCGTCCTTCTAATAAGCGTCCGTGTCGATATCTCTGGCTGGCTATACTCGAAGGTCGTGTACGAGAGACCGTAGCCGAATGGGAATAACGGCTCGGTGCGACTATGGTCGTAAATTTTGTACCCAACGTATATGCCCTCACCATATGAGATCTTGAGATTCTCGCCAGCCCAGTTATGCCAGGCGGGGGTATGCTCGATGCGCTCGGGGAACGTCATCGTTTTCTGGTTAGCAACAAACGCAACAACGTGAGAGAAATCGACATACTGGAAGCTTGTCGCTATGGCTTTTAACACCAAAGAGAACATCAGCCAAGGCATTTCCGGCTTCTTGACCTTGATACCATCCTTGGACGACCCTAGGCGCCTGATCAGCCTATGACATATGAACTAAGGTGCCAGACTAGTTGAACACGACTATTCTCAGTGGCTTGATCAATGTCCTCGATGTATATATACGACCCTCCTTCACGGCGGCAACGAGCTCAACTAAGACTCCAAAATCTCTGAAGATTGCTTACTACTTGATGTTGTAGTTCCGCAAAAGATATGGGACAGCAAAGAAAAGGATGATTTTTATCCAGGTGAGGTATCAGCCGAATGCTTTCCACAATCATTAACATGCAATCTGATACAGCTGGTGTTATGGTGTGGATTCATGGAGGAGGGTTTATACATGGTGATAAAAATCAATTTGGACGCCCGTCTGGACTCGTCGATACCAACATTTTGCAATATGCTTGTAACTCTGATTCAAAATTCTGATTTTGGCCAATTCATATTCGCCTGGAGTGGATAGTAATCTTATTCCAGCCCCTCAGAGCATTATCTTAAAGTATGGAAAATTCTGGAAGGAGATACAGATCATAGTGGCGCATAAAATGAATAAAGCACTGCTCTTATCTCCTCAAACAATTCAAACAGATTCCGAGTTGCGGAGATTAATCTCAACGGTCTTATCAGGCTTAAAAAAAGATGATTTTGATGAATTCGTTAAAATGTATCCTATTCGAGATGTCTTTACTAGCAGAGACAAGGTGCAACGCGTTGCAAACATGATCAGTGAGATGACTATTGTTAGTAATACCCGGTATTTGATTAAGGCTTTCGGTAGCAATAAGACTTATGAATATTTGTTTAGCTTTACTCTGGTATTCGTGGTGAAGACGCATTTTTCGCTGTGGGTGTCTCCTTCATCCTCGGTTTTAGTGTGTCTTCTGTCAGTTTCATTTTGTTTGAAAATTGTGCTCTGAGTTGGGCCGACTTTATCGCTAAAATAATAGTACTAAGAACCACGATTTGAAAATCATATGGTGTCTTTGGGAAACTTCTCTAGAGTGACTGGTGGTACGGAGTAAGGCGTCACCATGCTACAAGTATATTTTGCATCATTTGCTAATTATGGAGAACCAAATATAGGAGGAGTGAGACCTGACTGGTACCCTACTGGAGATGGAGTCTTTGATATAGTTAACAGTAATGATGCCGGTGGAGTGCCAGATCAGATTGGTAGCGTCCAGTACGTGGAGCCTTCTACACTAGATCATGGCCCGGGATCCAGATGTGACTGGTGGCGATATGCGCCGTATTAGGATGAGGATGATAAGCCTCCGAAAATTGAGCAGTAAAGCCCAATGGACAGTCGGCTTCTTCTAAGTCTAAAAAATAATTAAAATGAATTTTAATTATTTTAAGTGGCTTTCAAGAAATTAATGCGGCTCAATCGAGTGAAAAGCGGCAGCGTTAGAGAAAATATTAGATAAACTTTAATATATTTCAGTTGGAGAAGGAGGGGGAGCGGAATTTCTTGAAAAACGTGTATAATCTCGTGGAATCGTAGCGCCGCCATAAGATTAATTTCGACATGCATGATGTAACTCCAAAATTGCCTTAGTGTAATATCCTTCTTCTCTCTTTCGTGATGGACTCAGTCCCTTCTGATGATTTAAAGATTAAATCATAGCGAATTTAGAATTACAGAATTGCTTAGAAAGTCGGATAGGATAGAGCGGTGGCGACGGGGATCACGAGCAAACTGGGAATGAGAGGAATGGGAGAAAGGTTGGTGACAAGGCGTCGCCCAACCCCCAAAAGCGTTATATTAAAATCAGACCCATTTTCTTTAGCTTTACCGTCCCTATTCTCCTAATTTTTGATGAGTATCCTTAGAGTCGACACATTTCTCACCGGCCCGGTTTTCTGCTCCTTCGCTCTTTACCAACGTGTTTAATACAGATATAGCATCCTCGATTAGCTTCTTTGTATATTCATCCGTGTAAGTAATAGTCAGAAGGCCCTGCTCCCAAATATCCCATCTTTTGCGAGTATACCCAGTCCAGGGTTTATTCTGATATTCGCCTCCGCCGGCGCCACTTCTCCCTTGAAAAACCCGGCCACTGTCCACATCAGCCCACAGCCTATCGGCTGCGTAAATAAACCACCAACATGCTGCTCTTATTACAGTAGTATTCGGTGCTTCTGTAGGGGGCTTTTTCTCAAAAGCTTCGCGGAAAGCCCATAGGCCATAGAGCGAGAAGTCTACTGGGTCATACCAATCAGGCTTCATGTCTACCTGCGCAGCTGCTGTAATCTGGGCGAGATATGCATTTTTATTTTCCCAACTTTCTTTTTCCTTCGAAGTCAGATTAGGATCCCAAACGTCTATGACCTTATTAGCAAAGAAAGAACAACTGTGATGACAAGGCCTGGGCTATGGCGATCAACCTAAGCCGCGGCTCTCTACTAAGATGCAATACGTAAAATTTCATAAAATATAAGCTCTTCTTTATTTTATCAAAGACAGAATATCAACCACATGGCGACAAGACACAATCGAGGGAGGGGGCAATACATACTGGTATTCCAGTCATCTCTAACCGTCCAACCGAATGTAGGAAGGTCTGTCCACACGTTGAGATCAGAATATTTTAGAGGTCCATTGGTATTTGGATCTGTTGCTATTTTCTTGCGGAGTTGGACAAGAAATTCGACTAGTTTAGACTGCCGAGTGGGCGTTGTACGTGCAACTATCTCAAGGAGAGAACAGAAAGTATTATCAAGGTGATTACCAAGAAACTCCGGATCATTTTTTGATATTGCGGCTGAAGTAAGACTATCGATCTCATGTATTGCGTCTCCTGCTAATGTGTCTGGCTTTACGAGTGTACTTAAAATCTTAAAGTGCGGGGTCGCCTCTAGCTTAGCGATGTAAGGACCTAGATCAACGACTCGAGAACTTAGAGAATTCATGTTGATAACAAGAGAAGATGGAACCTCTAAAAAAACTGTAGAATATGGACGTGTTATTTGCGAGCATATATAAGAATTAAAGTTTAACGTCGTGTAGGTAATTCTGTCTAAGTTTGCGACGAACGAAGGAAGAGAACTTTGCCTCCATATATTGTCGAGTTTCGCTTCTGTGCTAGTGCACACGAGGCTGAGTCGTGGCGCATCCCGTCCTTCCCTTAGCTTTGCTGTGAGACCACTACCCGAGTCTATTTATATTCTGTACACTTTTCTTCAACCTTACTGGGTCGTTAACTCGCCTGCATCATTTCTCTCATAGAAGAGTGGCTCACTATCAGATGGTATTCTCATTTCTTACAATCATGTCGATATATCTTCGGAGCACGTACTGAGTTTTCATAAGTTAGCCTTGGCCTCAAATGTGATTAGTCATCATCACAGCTCAGTCACCAGAGTTGTGGTGGTCGCTGACTCACTGTTTGTCGGCCGCCACAGAGTCCTTGCGTGCCTACAGTGTACAGCGGCTTCTTAGCCTCAATATATCTAACCCGGAATGATAGTTCCTACCGCCTAGATGTTCCTTATGGCCCCAATTTGACCTATCGTTTGCGTTAACGAAGCCAGATTTTACGTCTTGTTGTCTTAGGAGTTACAGCGTCCTCGTCAGTTTGGCCTGCCAGAAGGCATCCGCTAGTTGCTAATTAATTCATTCTCGAAGAAAGTAGAAGCCTTGAGATAGAAGCTCCTGCTCAGACAGTTACGAAGTTTCACCGTTAATATTGCAATGAGAAGCTTTTATGCGGCTGTGACATTGGCGAGGCCGTTGCTCTACATTCCAATTTAGAAATAGAAGGAGTTGCTCAGATTGGGTTTATCACAACCAATGGAACTCTCATTCTACTAGTTAAAGGCCTCGCTAACAGAGAGGCTCACTCGGACTCAAGAGTACTATACCCATAGATAAGAAGCAATGTTCACTCGGTGCAACTTAAACTACTGTGCGGATATACAATGCAGGAAAAAAGTCTCTACGATATCCTAGTACAGGTACAAAGACGGCATGGAAATTAGAAGGCTTTCACGATATTCGGGAACCAAGGCCCTCTCTCTAATGGCAACCTACTCTTTTAGGCCATTATAATCGAAAGATCCTTGTAGAGGCCTAGTGCGCTTTATTTAGTGAGTGCAACTATAATTACAGAGCGTTAATACCGGTCTAAGCCTGTCGAGTGTGTAGTACACACTCTTTTTCATGTAATGTAAAAGCTAATATCCACGATGCAAACTACCAATATTATCCTAGTTAATTTACACTAGGCAATCCAAATATATCAAGCATGGCGGGTTTATATACCCCAACCCCCCTGACGGTGGTACTATATGTTGCGAATACCATTTCGATATTCAATGAACGATGATGCCACCATATTTTTCAAGCCCACGAGCTGCACAAGCTCCACTATAGTTTTAGCAAGTCCCGACTCTTTAAGTATAGCTATAATATTAATGAGTTACATTAAATTGGCTGCCTGTGCTACATAATTTACAACTCGCAGGCATAAGATTGTAAATAAGAGCTAATCTTTAATCTCTGCAGTTGCTGTAGGTTGGTTCTTTGTCGCAAAACCAAAGTCAGAGGCAGAGCTCAGGAATGCATTGGTTTTCTGCCATAGACAATATAGCTAAACGCAATTAGTAACAGAACGAAAGTGAGAAGAAACACTTACATTGGAACATATGCGTGCAGATAGTTTGAGTTGAAATCGTTCCTCACCTCCATCAACAAGATTTCGACCTCCTGGGGCGTCATTTTCAAACCTCGTGTGAGCACAGCAGCACTCTATCCATGCAAGCCAGAGAGCACATCCTCCTTGCACCAGGCACCGAGCATTTTCATTCGTCGATCTCTCGCCCATGTTCCAATTGGCCAAGCAAGTTGCTTCTCAACAATGGCTTCAAACCCGGTTTCTTCGAAATATTTCTTATATTCGGGGACCTTACTAAAATCTCTACCCAGCGCTGTTGTTCCTTCTTTGATGAGATCTAGCCATCGCTCGAAAGCTGTGCCGGCCATTGAGTTGTCGATACAACGGAAAGGAATTCCGACATCTTGCATCTCAAAGTACCCGCCTGGTCGCAAAGCATTAAAAGCGGACTGGAAAACGGATACATGGCTTTTAAAGCACGTGGCCAGCATGCGGCCGTGGATATAATCAAAGGGATATGAGTATGACCATTCATCCTCTGCATCATCGATTTCAAAGTGGCAATTAGGAGGAACGCTGCTAGGAGTCAGAGCAGTAGAGATAACGATGAAAATATAACTCACTATAAAGGTTGAATAAGGCTGAGGTCGGTACCAAGAACCTTTGATGCAGGAAAGGCGCTACCTATAGAATTATTGATAATATTAGAAATAAGAGTTAGGTGAAGGAAGATTAGTCGTACCGAAGTCAGTCGCCCAGATTCCTGTTCCTGTCCCTAGATCCAGGACATTGTGTAACTGCATATCCTCAATTGGAGCAAGATACAATTTGCCTCTCAAAGTCAATAGAAATAAATGATGTTGAAGATCTAGCCTATCTTGTTCTGTCTACATCCAAGAGTGGTAAGCCAAATGTCTCTTGTCCGCCTTTATCCGTTAAACATACCTCGTCATTGGGTAGCATATAAGCTGTGAAGGGTCAGCACCATCCAATCACGCACTTAAGCAATACTTACTGCCAGCTTTGAATCTGTGATACCTCCTTCCATTTTCTTCAATGTATTCATAGAGACTTGATCGTATTGAAGCTGTTGTCGATCTATAGAATGATTGTTGGCATTGAGAGTGATGCGGAAGGGTCTACTCACAAATTGCCTTCATTGCCAAGGGCCGAATCAGCATCCCAACCGCTATCGACCTTTGACTTAATTAATGAGAGCAACAAGGTATAAAATGGCCAGCACTCACTTCGAGCCTGGTAGATTCACCATCTTGCGACGTGATGTCGCCTCGAGCGATATCGGATACTTGTTCATCTCCTTGTGCGGGGGAATGGGTGCCTTCCATTAAGTCTGGCTGAACAGCAGAGGCGCTAAGTGATAAGGGTTCGCCGGTAATATCCTTATCCTCGATACTGGTGACTTGAGGGTCCATACTGTCGATAGTGAGAGGCTACTCTGAATTCAAGGTCCAGATTCATCTTTCGGCAAAATTTAAGACTTGCGGCTCGGATGGCGTTCCTTCGACAAACACGGCTAGCGCGTCATTTCCTATTTATGGATTTAATTTAAGCCCCACCGCTCTCCACTTAGACGACTTGGGAATATCTCTTCTCGAGAAGCTGAGAATTAATAAGAAAATCACGAGGGTAGACAAACTAGTTTTATATTGTTTTATAGAATGACAGCTTCTTGTAGCTTTGTAACGAAAAGTCCCTCACCTACGAACTTTACTTTATTGTCTCGGGGTTTCTTTCCGGTTTGGCTCTGAGTCTCAATATCACTATCGATCACCCTTGGCCTTAATCACGAGAATCTCAAAGCGATAAAAAGGTAATAAATAAAATATTAAAAAGATATTACGATCATGTAATATTCTTAAACACAAGGTGAAATATTTCAGACACGTCCGATAATAAACCAGATAAATAATTCCGGATAATCAGCTGTTCAAAAGTCTCTAGCACCCACTTTTTCTCCCTCCTTTACCTTGCCCCCACCTCTCGTCTGTTTCATTTTCCCAGCATCTGTCACAGCACAATTTTTATTGCACAGAAGCGAGACCCTGTGAACTAGGCTCTCAAACCAATACTTTACTCCGCCTACTGACATTTCGTCCATATTCAACATTCCAACATAGTACACATATCTTTCGAGATCCCTCACTACTTCAATGAATTGCACAACGCAGAAACCTATAGTTTAAAAATTTTACGAAACTTAGCAAATGGTCTGTCGGGAATAGAATAATTCCACCTGTCTTCTACCTTTGTAATTTTTCTGACCACTTATATCTATCTTGGACATGACAATTTAATCAATCGTTTGTTTCTTTTCAATCCCTTTGTTCTTGTATCACATCTTGAGATTTATGTTGATAAGATTGTTGGATGATATAGCGCTACTGCATCTCCTAGACAGCAGCTTTTATGCCGCACTACTGCGGGTCATGTTGCTCGTAGCCCTGATTCTAAGTGGGTGGATGTTGGAATTCATTAGGCCTACACTTTTCCTCAAGATATCCTAGATAAGTAATGCTTCTGTGACTTTTAATCTACCTACAGCTCACCTGAACAACTTTTCTCAGGGGCTAGTACGTTTGATTCCACTAGTATTAACATATACGAAAATGGTGGTTCATTCTGAATCATTTGACTTACAATAGGCTAAACCTAATTAGTTTCATTTTCACCAGGGAGCAGGGAGAAAATTACTACTCAAAATACCGGAATTTCTGCTTGAGAGATTACCCCTTAATCTTCAATGAAAAATTCCCAACCTAAAGCTTTGTTAACCCAGGTCCACCTCTCAACACTCATTTGTGCCTTCACTAGAGCCGAGTTATTCCCCCCGTGTCCAGCTCCTTCCACAACCTGCAAATTTATCTCACCACCTCTACTTCCCCACTGCATCACAGCTGCCATCTTTGCACAATGAAATGGTGGTACAAGGTCATCCTCTGCACCTGCCATTAAAAGCAATGCGGGATACCGTTCCCCCTCTTTCACATTCTCCAGCGGCGACCATTTGATCATGTTGTCGAAATCTTCCGCAACATTAGGATCTCCCACATCTTCTGAACCACGACTATTACCGGATAGTCGCTGTCGTCGCAAAATGTCAAACGGGCCAACGTTACAGATAGCGCCTTGCACAAGAGAAGGCTGCTGTATCATCACAGCGGATACGTTCAGAGCTCCCATACTCTCTCCCATGAGGGCTATGTTTTGGATGCCCATGTATTCTTTTAAATAATTGACAGCTGAGACAACATCGTCAAATAGAACTTGCCGCCTCTCACCTTTTGCAGCCGCGTACCAAGTGTTTCCCTTTTCACCACCACCACGAACATTGGCAATGGCAAGGACGCCGCGGAAAGAAGTAAGAAATGCAAGGAAGTCGGGTCGGAAATGCGGAACTACAGAGATGCCAAAGCTGCCGTAAATGTAAACAAGTGCAGGAGTGCTAGCTGTTTTAGCGTGTTTGGAAGAAGAGGTGATAAACATGGGGATTCGAATACCATCTTTTGAAGGGTATAAGACTTGCTTGGTTTCGAATGTCGAGGGACATGTTAAGAACATTGGTAAGGCAGTCGCCGAGATTGATCCGGAAGATGTAGCAGGCGTAGTCCAGAGAGAAGGGGGGGAATAAAACTTAGATTCCAAGATAAATATTTTATCGGAATCCAGTGTTGGCTCTATGGTGATCACTGTGAGAATTGGAGATATAATTGAAGATATCTTGATGCCAATCGGGGACAGTATGTGAATTTCATCATGAACTTCGATGGAGTACACAACTGCCAAGTTACCCGAGGGTAGCTATATATTTTGTAAGTGCCTTTAGACAATTCAATCTTGAGCGGAGAATACTCACTGCCTTTGCCAGTTTAAGTATTCGTTCGGCAGATCCTTTAGCGAAACTTGAGACTCGTTGCATTTTCTTGTCAAACGCAAGGATTTCTCCATTATTTGTCGTTAAGTGAAAATAAATCATCGATTCTGTGGAGCCTGCATATCTGCCTCCTGTCAGCATTGTTCAGTAAATGCAATTCTGCACTTACTCCACTTCTGCACCATATCCTTCAGCCACAGATATATCGAACTTCAATCTCAGCTTGACGGATTCAAAAAAAACTTTGGACCCTATAACTCGACTGTTACGTGAACTCTTGAAAATGAATAAGAAAAGAAATTTTCCATCATCACTTGCTCGAGCACCAAACTGGGCCCCCAAATCATTCTCGTCCTTCCAAACAAGTTGATCCATATCTTGAGTGTCTCCAACTCTATGAAACTTCAGTTGCGGAGTTACCTGGGACTCTTTCCTGGCCCAATACTGATAAAAGAAGCCGATGTCGCCTAGCCAACTGATCCATGCAGCTTTCGGTGTAAACTTCGTATCAACAATTACATCCTCGAGTTTTCTCCCTGATTCCGTTGCACGAATATGAATTCTTGACCATTCGGACCCCTTAATGCTGCTACTATAAGCCCAAAATTTTCCTGATCGACTAAAACCACTCGCAATGACAGTACCCAGTTCAGTCTCCTCGTCGTGGAATAGAGTGTGGTAATGTTCCACGCACTGGTCTTCTGCAGCACGCATAAACACAGATTTTACACAACGAAACCATCGTGGGAAGTTATTATTACGACCGGCGCTCCGATAATAGTAGTAGTCTCCTACACAGATAGGAGTACTAATAAGACTCGGCTGCTCGAGAAATTTCTGCAGACGCTGCTTCAGGGCAAGACGTTGAGGAATGGTCTCTGGAGAGTCTATAAAGGCAGATGAGTATGCGTTCTGTGCAGAAATGAAAGATTTATATGCTTCGGATGACATGTCTTCTAGCCATTTGTAGGGATTTTGTAGATGGACACTGCCATGTTGTAAAGACAAAAATTTGTCTAGGTCAGAGGTACGTGGCGCTGACGGGTATGTTAGAGAAGTCATATTGAGATGGTTAAAAGACAAATTGAATTTAAAATTGGAAATGCCAAGGTAATCCGAGGAAAACAAAATAGTGAGTGAGAGATATCAATTTGATTGTAAAAGATTCCACAATATTTTCGAAATCTGAAGAAAGATAACTGGATAAGTGATAGTAAATCGGAAAGACGGAGTGAGAAAATAGCCCGACTTTAACAGGCACCGATTTGAGCAGTAAAACATTTAATTGTCAGCTGATGTAAATGGCAAAGGCTAATTTAAATCCTTCGGCCGGGTGGGGCATCCGGCCGGTCTTTCCATATCCACCACGTCAAATTTCAAAACTGATTTTCTTTCCCAAACTGCAACTCTTCGCTCATATTTATAATTTTAGCATCTTCATAATACCAAAGACACAATTTTTTTTTTTAAAAAAAAAGAAAAAAATACTTTTATTAAACTTCCTATTTTCTGTATTTGATAGGGGGCAAGTGGTTGCGCCTACCAAACCCTGATATTAGAAGCTCGGACGAAAATGTGCTAAATGTTTAAATTTTTCTTTTTCTTTTGGAATACGGGAACTAGTTTGCTTATATTTATGTATCATGTAATGGCACTATTAAATTCATGCCTCTTGAACATATTGGAAGCCCTTAAGAAACCCATAACTACTCCACAGTTGTACAACATTGTTTGGATAATAAAATGCTTTATGAAAGCTGGGATTGTTCACAAAATTTTTTGTTTGAAATACCAGATTTGGATCACGAGACAAGTCTTTGTATCTAATACTTACGCCCATTCATGTACTGTAGTAGAATCTTGGATTCTCTTGATCAGTCAAGTCAAGAAATCCAATGTTCGGATCAGTTCCTAGGACCGGATCGGCTGCAAGTCTTGCAGCTGCCTTATTGTTCCGGTACCTATACAAAAAACTGCTATAGTTAGTTTCTGTGATATCAAAAGCCAGAAAAAACACCAAGTATGCGTACAATAGTAGGGCTAGTAGAACTTCGTTGCCACACATCATCGCCAACACAGTAATCTGACCAGTTGGATACCCGCTGGATTGTTCGGTTGATTTGTATGCGTATGGGCCGGCAACACTTCCTGCATTGGCAACAATGAATACAAGAGCATTCACTGTAGTCTTTTTGGTGTGTCCAGCAATGTTGGACGACAAGAGACTTAGTTGTTGTACGTAGGCTCCGTAAAAGAATGTAGACTATTTGAAACAAACACATATGTAAATGTTACTAAACAATAATACAAGGCTTACTTACGATAGAAAGACCTGCTAAAAGGGCCGCTTTGTTATCACGAGGACTTTTCCAGAGAAGAGCCATGCCAAGTAAGGTAGGTAAAATGAAGAGCATCGCAATGACGATGCGATGACGATGGAACTTGATGCTCAAAACCCTGCGAATCATCAGAATACATTTATTAATATGTTTATTAGATGGCTTTACCCAGAGAATATCATTGAGAAAACAGCAACTCCCGATGCGGGCATCGTAAGCTGTAAAGCCTTCTTGGAGCTGTAGCCAAAGCTTGTAACCAGTAGCCCCCCAAAACTAAATCAAGTATCAGCATAATGTACTTGTTCTAAATCAAACACCTCAGGTGTCACTCACCTGCCCAAGGCAGCATTTGCGAAAGAAAAACCGAAAGCAAAAACACAAATGATGTATGTTTGAGGATCTTTAAAGGCTTCCATGACCTGGTTCCACTTGAATGTCCGAGCTTGCATTCCTGTATTATTGGCTTTTATGCGCTGTACTGATATTTGTTTCTCTCTCTCGGTTAAAAACGTGGCCCTCATAGGCGAGTCAGGAAAAGTCCAAAGCATGAAGAGGCCACTGCCGATAGATACGGAGCCAAGAATCACATATATCCACTTCCATGGACTGGAATTATAAGTACCACCAATGTTAACAGCACCAAAATCGATAGACTGCCCAATAATGCTTCCAAGGGAAGTTCCGGTAATCCAAAGCCCTATACGGAGAGGTTGCTCTGATGTGCGCCACCTAAAAAAGTTCTTTTAGACAAGGAGGCTTGAAGAATAGTATTACATTTTGAACTTACCACATAGCACTAACAATGATGAATAGTGGAGTAAGGACGACATTAGCTCCATAGAAGAATCTAAAATATTTTAGCTACGGATTCTGAATAATGGGAGAATTTTTAATGTTACATACCTCAAAGCAGAAATACCGCTGAAATTTTTGGCTACGGTAAATAACAGAGATAAAGTTCCGGAATATGTCACGATGACACCTGCAAACTTTCCTAGCGGTACTTTTTGTGCAATGGTGAGAAGCGGGTAGAGAGTATTTATTATCAGTCAGATTGAGAAACTCCCTTGTTAGGACTTAAAACGTACGACTAGAGAACCAAAAGCTGCCATTATCGTAGAAAGTTGATATTTTCCTAAGTCAAGACTAGGCACACCTGTTGAGCTGGTAGAGAGGGTATAAAGTTTTAAATCATTAATCATATTGAAGATAGCCGCAATTCCGTAGGCTTGTGTATCGCTATATAATAGCAACGATGCTCCGAGCATCTGTCACACATCGTTAACTTAATACAAGCCACGTTTCTAAAATACTTACAAATGGAATCAATCGCATATCGATCTTTCTCACAACCCTTCGCTCTTCTTCTGCCGTCCAAGTGATTTCATGGTGGCCCAATGTGAATTCAAGGGCATCATCATGTCTTCCAATGATGAGCTTTTCTTGAGCTACATCAGATACTGGAATATGAGACGCAGGAGAAACATTTTCTACATTCTCGACATCATGCTTGCCTGTTAACGACATAGTGCCTTTTTGATGATCAAGTATGGAGAAAAAAAAATTAAGTTTTTATTTTGATAGTAGCAAAGATCGTGAGCGAGTATATTGCATTGAGGAGATATGTATGAATATTTTATGTGTCTCAAGTACTCAGTGAATCCGGGGTAACCCCGCGGGGACCCCAATTATTACGCCGAGTGAGGGGGCAGTAGGCCGGCCGGCCGGTCCGGCCTAAGAACACAGGCTAGTGGTGAGACGGCTCTTACGCCGGTTTAGCATCCACGTGATTATAGAATCTTGCTATACCGGGCCAGAAGAAAGTCGGGCATAAAGAGAAATCTGGTACAAAGACCCTGGTTCTCATACAAATTATCCCTGCTAGGTTCTGCTGAGCTGTCTGGCACAAGGAGAACATTGCATTTAGTTCGGTATAAATGTGTCCGGCATAGGAGAGCCATCTGTAATAGTCTCTCTCCACAAAATAAAGTTTCTAGGGATAAAATAAGCCTGGATACTTTCTCGCATTGATATACACTTTTATATTGGTTCTTTAAAGAATACAACTATAGATAGTCACATGTGATTTTCCCTTGACGCTGCTGTCTGCGTCTCGAACTATATACCATCCCATGATGGCAGGATTGGCGACCGCTGCAATGCAAAACTCCCGCGAGAGGATTGCAGCTCTAGCAAGCCAAATTAAACCACAGCCTGCGCTAAACTCCGAGAGATACACAATTTCCCTAAACAAGAACTGGATGTTCGCTCAAGTGAACGGAATTGCTGAAGAGACAAAGATGCGATGCACGGCTACCTTTCCGACAGATATCTACTCCGATCTCCTTTTTCACGGTTTGATTCCAGATCCGTTCCACGGCAAGAATGAGGATGAAGTTCAATGGGTTGCCCAGAAATCATGGAAATATCAAACGAAATTCCAAGTACCAAGTAGAGCACTCTCCGCCGCAAAAGCCGTTCTAGTGTTTGAGGGTCTTGATACATTTGCGACAGTGTTTTTGAATGGAGCAGAGATTCTTCACACAAATAATATGTTCGTTGCACATGAGATCGCTGTCAGTGGTTTACTCCACCATGATGAAGTAGAAAATATTTTGGAGATACATTTTGTCAATCCAGTCACGAAAGCAGAAGCAGTCATGAAAGAGTATCCTCATCACAAGTGGGGAACTATGGGAGGGGATTCAAGACGTACAGCTGTGAGAAAGGCCCAGTATCATTTTGTAAGATAACCTGGCGTCAAATAGATGGCTTTACAGCTACTGACAAAACAGGGATGGGATTGGGGCCCGAGATTGATAACCTGCGGTCCCTGGAAACCGATACATTTAGAATTCTACGAAACAAGCATAAAGGATCTCTGGTATAAAGCCACATTAGACCAAAATCTTGAAACTGCAGAGGTTGCCGTTGGTCTTGAGATAGATGGCCTTGTTGATAGTGCAAATTTTGAAATCTGCTTTGAAGACAAATTTATTGCTCAAGTTGAAGTGTCAGCAAAGGTATGTATGAAATCTGCTTGCTGCTCGAACTATACCTTAACCGTAAAAATAGAGAAACGCGAAGATGATATTCGTAAAGCTGAACATCCCACTTCCAAAGTTGTGGTGGCCATTTACACATGGGTCTCAGCCCTTATATACTCTTACGTCCACTATATTTCATCATGGACTTCAAGTTGACAAAAGAAGTTGTCGAATAGGGATCCGAAAAGTGGAACTCTTGCAACAGTCTCTGGATGGTCAAGACGGCACCTCATTCTTCTTTCGCATTAACGACGTGCCACTGTTTTCCTCTGGCTCATGCTGGATCCCCGCAGACTCCTTCACCACTCGTATCACTCCACAAAAATACCGTGATTGGGTTGAACTTGCCAAATCTGGTAATCAGTCTATGATTAGAGTCTGGGGTGGAGGAATATTTGAGCATGGAGCATTCTATGAGGCATGCGATGAACTGGGGGTCCTGGTTTGGCAGGACTTCATGTTTGCATGCGGCAATTATCCCACCCATGCTACAATGCTTGAAAGTATTAGGATCGAGGCCGAGCAAAATATTAAGAGGCTCAGAAACCACCCAAGTATTATCATATGGGCAGGAAATAATGAGGACTACCTTTGGGCCCTGCTGGGAGGGCTGGATTATGATGTTGATGATAAGGATCCTATGAGTTGGCTGAAATCCACCTTTCCGGCGAGGTATATCTACGAGTATTTGCTTCCTAAAATTTGCTCAGAACTCATTCCACAAGTACCATACCACCCAGGTTCGCCATTTGGGGGAGAAATGGCTACAGATTCAACGATAGGTGATATACACCAGTGGGGTGTCTGGCATCTGGACCAAGCGCCGTATCAGGATTTTCCAGATATGGTTGGCAGATTTGTGAGTGAGTTTGGAATGCAGGCCTTCCCAATGAGACAGACAATGAACCAGTTTTTTTCCGACTCCTCTGGGGCATATTTGACGACAGACGAAGTCGTTCGATGGCATAATAAATCGGATGGCGCGGAAGATAAGCTCAAAAAGTAGGTTCAAATCTCCATATGTGAGATTACCAACTAATGCTCATAGATATGTTACCAATAATCTCCCATTGTACGACGAAACAGATGTCGATGCTCAGATCTATCACACACAATTAATTCAAGCTGAAGCTATCGGTACAGCGTTCCGGTCATGGAGGCGCGAGTGGAGAGGGCCCGGCAGGGAGTATTGCTCTGGAGCACTTGTATGGCAGCTCAACGATTGTTGGCCCGGAACGTCGTGGGCAATCGTGGACTACTTTCTTCGTCCTAAAATGGCATTTTGGGCCGTCAAGAGAGAGTCTGCTCCCTTAACAGTGGGAATGCAGCGCAAGGGTCAGAGCGTAGAGATCTGGGTAGTGAACATGGCACTTACAATGAAAAAGGTGAATGTTCTACTAAGGATATGGAAAGTTTCTAGCGGAAAGATACTCTTCGAAACTCTTTTTTGCGAGGGATTAGACTTGCAGGCGAATCAGAGCACAGAGTGCGGAGCTATCGGTATACCAAGCGGGGAGATAGACGAAAAGGATGTTGTCGTAGGAGCATATGTCATTGAGAAGGGTGTGCAGCTGGCAAGGCACATCAATTTTCATGAGCCGTTAAGGGAAGTACCTTTCAAGCGAGTACCAAGGCTGTCTTGTAGAATTGGTACAAATGAGCAAGGCCGAAATTGTTTACAATTTACCTCAGACACGCCAGTCAAAGGGCTCTTAGTCACAGTTCGAGGCGATGGCGGTGATGATCTAAATTTGGATGATAATGGAGTAGATATCGTGCCAGAAGAGATAACTCAGTTAGGTGTGAGTGGGCTGGGAGTGGGAGATGAAAAGCGGCTGATGTTGACATGGCTGGGTGGCTCAAAATCGTGCTTTTAAAATTAAATATCCTGCTCGAAATCATCTCGTACAAACGTTGAAAACTCCCAGAAAGGGTCCATAGATACAAGCCCATCATCCCACTGAAATGGAGAGTTGAACCCAACACTTGCAATTTCCGTATTATCACCAACCTGCATTAAGCTTGAAGATCTGTATTTCTCCAATCCCGATCCAAGTAATCGACCATACAGTGCCGGGCCATGTGTGTCATCGACGGCTACATCCATCATCATTTGTGCAGCTTTTTCAACTACATTCAAATATCCCGGTATATCTGTCATACTGTTTCCATATACTTCGCATGCGCGCAAAATGAAAAGGCAGCAAAACGACACCATCACAAATCCAAAGTCAGCTAGATAACGTACATTCTCTTCCTTGCTCAGCGGTCCCAGGTCAAGTAAAAGTTTACAAAAGCTTGCCGCAGCTGCAACACTCCGTCGTATTAGCTGCTGTTGCTGACTATGCAGTTGTATATCCGTTGCCTCGAAGTTCCTAGTCCAGTACGTGCTAATACAGAACTTGGCGAATCGAAAGTGAAACTCAAGCACGCCTCGTGTATATTCTAAGTTGTGTGAGAATAAACAAGCAAAATCTATTTACGAAGCATACCATTGTTCATGATAGGCTCCCATTTCTGTTGCCAGGAGTTAAGAATAGCGTCAATATCTCCCACAGCCTCTTCCGTCCGCATGTGGTTCAAGTTGTCTACTTGACACCACCATTCTCCAAGCCCACCGTGCTTTATACTAGCCTAATTATTATTAGAAGTAAACGAGTTATTGATACTGAAAGCATTACTAACTTTACTCCACAATAAACAAATCTCGATTTCTCCAAGAACACGAGTGATTGCAGGGCTATTTGGAAGTTGTGACAATATTTCTGTTGCGTACCTTATCGTTCCATCTTCCGTAATGCTCGGCGGTTGACCTGTAACCAGAGAAATATGTTGTGACATGGTAAAAAGCCATAGCCATATGATATATCTCCTATATGTATTGGATGTTATGATGTTAGGAACTTGGTCCCGTATCAACCTGCGAAGCTCATTTACTGATCGATGACAGCCTAGGTGCATTGCATACGCTTCGATGAGAGACTTTAATCTCCAGTGGCAAAGTGCGTCTGTCTCTGGAGTAGTTGTTGCCGGACGATAGACATAGAGAACCGCAAATGCCTGTAGTCTTGTAATCTCTGCATCATCACCTCCATTAAAAGTTGGAAATCTCTCTTGGACAAGGGTTGAGACAGCTGGGAGCAGCTTCTCCCTGATAGAGTTGCCCCCAGGCAAGAATCTTGCAGCTACATAAGAAATACACAGGGCAAGATCTCTTTTCTCTATAATAACACGACCAGGGTTCTGGAAATCCTCCTCGGGAAGCACCGGTATATAAACGAGCAACTTTTGACACGCGCTGCTGGCTTTAGTTTTTTTTCTAGTGTAGCAATAGGGAATACGCACAATCCTATCAATTCGAGCATATCGCGATCCGATACTTCTGGATATAATGTTTCAAGGCGCTGCCTCTTTGATTGACTGCCATCTGACGTTTTTGATGTTTCATCAGATGTGGAAGCACGACTCAAAACTGACAGCAAAGGCGAAGTAGAATATATCGAAGGCAGATTAGAATCACGGAAATTGTTGGATATCAAATCTCCTGCCTGGCGCATTTCATAATCGGCAGCTGATCCAGGTATCGATACCGCTTCGCGAGATACTCGGCCACGGCGGCGATTCCGGATGTATTGTTGGGGGATGCAATCTCGACCCACTTTAGCACAACGGTCGCAAGGTGGATTGTCGAAACCGACGCACTTCATCTGTACTATTTAGTATAAGTTTTAGATTATTTTGAATACACACCTTTAGGCGCCGGCAAGCTGCACAAGCGGCAGACATAACTGCAAGTTGAAGAAGAGTTTGGTGCTCGCGCAACTCCAGCACGCTTGCGGGGAGCCGAGCCGAGGTGTTTGATGACACTAAGACTTGCAAGCTTATACCCGAAACGAGGAAAGATGGGTGTCGTTCGTTATTAGAGGCAACACGACCTATTCACCCCAAATCCAAAGCCAAAGCCAAAATCCAAAAGTAATATCAGCTGATACGAAAATTTGCACGAAATTAGAAGTTTTCTTTTCTAAGCTTTCAGACCATGAAATTTCATCGAAGGCTCCTCGGCTCGGTTTAAGCTTGTCGCGTCAATGTTTAAGGTGACTGCGCCTACTTTGAACATAGTAGACCGATAGAAGAAGCTTTCAATTAATAGATAGGTCGTCCAAGGATTTAAAGGAAGCCATTTTGAGATCGTTTTTGTCTACAGTACTAAGGATTAAGTGTTAGTGATTTTTATTTTTATCCCGCACCCTACATTTTCCTATGATTTTAAATCGCTTGTAACTTTACTAATAATTACCCAAATCTATTAAAAATTTAATAGTTATATTTATCTAATTAAGAGTTTTTAAATAGCCTTACTAGTATATTAATTAAGTCACAATTAAACCTAGTATTTTGTATACTATCCCTTTGCCTTAATAACTGCTGTTGAATACGCAGGTCTCAGCGAAAGTCAGTAAGGGTATCATTCCCAATTGGTGTCAATTGTCATTATTGTAT